>NW_021025105.1:1811702-1842907 GCF_004153795.1 Camellia sinensis
CTTCCCGCTCGAGCGGGGAAAGTTACGCTCGAGCGGGTATTGGCAGCTCTCAGCATCTCTGCAGTCGCCTGACAAAGTACTGGATAGTGTGATTTGCCGCTTGAGCGGCAAAACCGACGCTCGAGCGTGGAGCCTGTATGAAATCACAGAATTTGAAGTCTCCGCTCGAGCGGGGAAAAGGACGCTCGAGTGGACCGCGCGATCCTAGATTTTATAAATTCGCTGATTGGGTCTGTTTTAGATTTACTTTTCTAGATCTTATTCAAGGGTTCTAGGGTTTGGTTCAGAGGTTTTATTCTGGTTTGTTTGGTGAGTTTTTTCCTTGATATTTTGAGAAGAGTTCTTCACTCATGATCTATAATACATACATCAAGGAGTTGGTGACTTTGATTTCAAGAGAGAGAGTTCTTCGGTGGATTCCAAAGATTAAAGTGTAGAATCCAAAAGGCGTTTGATTCTACGCAGTCGTTAATTCGACAAGAGAAGTTGTGGTGTGGAATCAACTTCAGGATCAATTCCGTGACGAAGGCGTGGTGAAAGAGTTACAGAAGATTCAGAGACAAATTGACTGGGTTGGGTAATTTGTATGGTATCTTTGTAATCTTTTTGTTCTTCAGTAGTGGATTGATAGTGGCGGTTCGTCCGTGGTTTTTGATTACAATTGAAGGCTCTTCAATTGTGGTTTTTTCCACGTAAAAAATCGTTTGTGTCTATTTATTGTTTATCTCAAAAACAAACAAACTAAAATCACTCTCGTAAGTGTTTGATGATTTTAGGTTGAGTGTTTTGATTTATTGGGATTTGGAATAAGTTAATCTTGGTCTAATCACAAATCACGTAGGATTTTCAGTGTGAAATAATACGCATTCAATTCCACCATTTATATCAAGGATCATACAATTTCATATTTTCAATGACAATTTCAATTATTTATACAAACAATAATTTGATCGAATTAGGGCAAACTTTCCCTTTTTTCTCTAACATTAACCAAGTGCCAAAATCATCAAATTAAATACATCACAACATCATTTTCAAACCCCACAATCATTTTCATCTTATTCACCAAAAACCCCTCTTTTCCTTTATACCCAAACCCTAGGTTTGTTCCAAACTAACCCAAATAACACCATTGTTACACAAATGACCAATATCCAAGCTAAATAACATATGAATGTGTAGAAAAATCCCTACTTCAAAAGAAGAAGATGAGCCACGCAGGAGAGGAATCCCAAGAACACCGAAACCTACTTCTATTCAGATCAAAATGTAGATCTTGATGCACTCTACCTTTTTGTCAAAGGCACTAGGGTGAGTAGAACGGCAGATCTAGATGAAATCTTAGAGAGAAAGTGAATTCTAGAGAGAGAGACTCAAGAACTAGCTTTTTGGAAAGTTTTAGAGAGAGAGAGAGAAGAAAAAGTAATTCAAAATGTTATCTCCTCGAACTGAAATACACGCAGTCTGCTCGAGCGTCAAACACAAGGTTCCGCTCGAGCGTGAAATGTGTCGCTCGAGCGTGGAATACACACTTCCAGAAGTTCTGCAGACGAAGGTCCCCGTTCGAGCGTGGAAGTGGACGCTCGAGCGTCCGATGCCCATTTCTAGTATTTCAGACCTGCAAAAAGAAATATTGAGAGTTAACGATTTCCGCTCGAGCGGGGGAGTGAAATTGTCTAGCTTGCTCAAGTGCAGGAATTCCTGCTCAAGCGGAGAGGCCAAAATCTGGGCAACACAGGTTTTGAAAAATAAGCAACCAACCTGTCCCAAACGCACAACTACAACCCGATAATAAAAAATAGAGAGGAGACAAGGGAAAAATATAAATAACTATTCAAAACCATTCAAAACCAAGTCCCGAATACAATAAGTAATGGGTTAAAACCGGAATCGCTATAGGTTATTTAAGTCCCCTAAGACATGGGACCTCTGTGGTGGTACTTATAAAATAATTACTCAAAACACATTTTAATAAACAGTTGTATTCATGGGTTTTCCTTATTATATAAAATATGGTTCATAAATTAAATATGCTAATATAATTTATAAAACACAAATTGTGTAAAATAACTTATGGTAACTCAAAATATACATACAATATATGATGGTGACTCAAGGTATAATATAATTCACCTTAAAACTTATACCTCCCTCTTTCTTTCCACTACCAAAGACCCTTTCGACTTACAGTATTTTCTTCCCCTTTTCTTAATTTCTTTTCCTTGTTCTATTCACAACACTACTACTCCTTTTATACTAAGTTTCATACTTGCTCAACAAATTTGGGTGACATGTAGCCTCTTTATTTTGCAGCCATCATCATGTCCTAGACGTAAAGCTTATCCCTCAAATAGATAAGTTTAGATAAGTTGCGTATTTACACTTTGACCCCCAAATTTCTTACTAATTACATTGTTTTACAAAATTACACATAATAATACAAAATAAATCGTATATTTTTTTAACTGTGATTAAATAATATTAGTGTAAATTTTAAAGAGTAAGTAAAAATCTGGATTATTACAATCTTTCCTTTTTTTAAAATTTCATCCTCGGAATTGATTTAGCAAATTATCTCATTGTTTTTGTCGCGCACTCAGATACAATTATTTCTTACTTTTTTTTTAATTAAATTTTTGACCTCTTTGCTCAAATAAAATATGAAATATAAATAAATGGACTTAACAAAATATAACATTTAAGTACCAATACCCCGTTATCTGACTTCCTAATTGTGCGTGTGTCCTAAACTCCAATGATTTTTTTTTGAATAAACCTGGCTTTGACACCACTTGCCACGACCTGCTCCCCACACCCAAGGGTTAAGTGTCGTGATGGCCAGTAACTGAAATTACTTCTGGCCAATTCTTAAACAAATTACTAAATGCGAGCGGAAAGATATTTAAGTGGGGGTATCAAAATAATCATTGGAGCGTCTATTTTTATAACAAAATTTATTGACCAAAAGGCCGATATTTATATAAAAATACCATAAAAGTGTTGTGTGTGTCTATTCTACAGCCCGACGTCTAAGACTCTTCAAAAGCTATTTCTGAATTGTATTGTTTCCTGAAAATTGGTAAACAACTATAAGCACTTGCCAGAGTGAGAAATATTATACTGAGAGCATGAGGGTATAAAATCACCATGGATAATTATTGGCTAAATCCAGCTTGATATTAAAATGCAGAACATATAATACAGAGATTATTTAACATATAATACAGAAATTATACAAACAAAGTAATCACAATCACGGTACAGAACGGAACAGAACAGATGTATGGACTCAAGAGGTGGTTCATACGAACTCTAGAGGTGTCTCCCGCCATAGTACAACACTTAGCTTTATACAACACTTTGCTTCACACCAGAAATCATAACCACGGTACATAACAGAACATATGTATGGACTCAAGAGGTGGCTCGTACGAACTCTAGAGGTGGCTCCTACAATAGTGTAGCACTTCGCTTTGTACAGCACTTTGTTCCATACTAGAAATCAGAGTGTCAGTGGATCAATGACAGATAGAGGGTCACAAAATTACTAATCAGAGGGTCAATGGTTATTTAAGTCCCTCAAGGCATGAGACCTCCGTGGTGGTACTTATAAAATAATTACTCAAAACACATTTTAATAAACAGTTATATCCATGAGTTTTCCTTATTATATAAAATAAGGTTCATAAATTAAATATGCTAATATAATTTATAAAACACAAATTACGTAAAATAACTTATGGTAACTCAAAATATATATAAAATATATGATGCTGACTCAAGATATAATATAATTTACCTTAAAATTAATACCTCACTTTCTTTCCACTACTAAAGACCCTTTCGGCTTCCACTATTTTCTTTCCCTTTTCTTAATTTCTTTTCCTTGTTCTATTCATGGCACTACTACTCTTTTTATACTAAGTTTCATACTTTCTCAACAAGTTTGGGTGACACGTAGCCTCTCTATTTTGCAGCCATCACCATGTCCTAGACTTAAAACTTATCCCTCAAATGGATAAGTTTAGATATGTTGCGTGTTTACACTTTGACTCCCAAATTTCTTACTAATTACATTGTTTTACAAAATTACACATAATAATATAAAATAAATCGTATATTTTTCTCAACTGTGATTAAATAATATTAGTAAAAATTTTAAAGAATAAATAAAAATCTGAATTGTTACAAAACTAACCTTTAATAGTCTTCGAAGAAGAGATTAAAAATAATGAGTTG
Source organism: Camellia sinensis (assembly GCF_004153795.1). Classification (NCBI taxonomy): domain Eukaryota; kingdom Viridiplantae; phylum Streptophyta; class Magnoliopsida; order Ericales; family Theaceae; genus Camellia; species Camellia sinensis. Next base: position 1,815,942 of record NW_021025105.1, read on the forward strand.
CATGAACTTGACCTTTATAAGGTGAAAAGGTTGGGAATGACATAGAAAAGGATGTACGATAGTTAGGGTTCTCGGGTGAAAAAGATGAGTCCGGATCCTCTCCTTGAGGAGGGTCCTTCATTTCCTGCTGGCAACGGCCACGATCTGTGGAAATGGATCCAACGGCTCTAATAAAAAAAAAATTGAAAATGTAATTTCCAATTTCCCGCCCAAACGATATATGCACACAGCTCTGTTCCCACCATTCCATTCCAGCACAGACCTTCTCCATTTCCACTCAGCCCCCTTCTCCTCACTCACCGGTGACCCACCCTCACCGGCGAACCCACGGCCAACGGCGACTCCCGACGGCAAATATAACTCATATACAAACACTCATACACTCATTCCCATTCCAGCAGCCCTTTGCTCCATTTCCACTCAGCCTCTTCTCCTCACTCACTGGCGACCCACACCGGCGGTCCACCCTCACCGGCGAACCCACGGCGACATTCCGACACCTTTGACTCTCACTCACCGACGACCCACACCGACGAATCAGACCGGCGACGCACCCTCACCGGCAAGCTCTCTCTCTCTCTCTCTCTCTCTCTCTCTCTCTTCCTTTGCCCTACAAATACGCCATTCCTTGTTAATTTTTTTCGCAACTTCTTCAACTCTTTTTTTCAATCCCAAGTTGGTTCTTCTTTGAAAAACTGAGTGTTGAAAAAAAAAAAAAGTCTTTGATTGACCTTTTTTTTTTTTTCAATTAATTTTCTTTACCCCTGTTAGCTCCAATTGTGTGTATATATATTTGTATGTGTGTATATTTTTATTATATTTGAAAATTAGAAAGGGGTTTGAAGGGATTCACAAAGGGCACTGCCAATGTATGTGTGTTTTTTTTTCTCTCTTTGCCAAAAATTGGTAGTTCTTTTATAGGTATATATATATGTAGTGTTTGGAATTGTAAATGGCACCAGGGTTTTGTTCTGGCTGTCTATTTTGATCTTGATAATGTTCAAGCTTAAGTTTTTATAATTAATGTTGGAATGCTTATTAGGTTTTCAATATTTCTTTGCAATATCTGCCTTTTCTGCTCTGAACTGTGTATAATCTTCTCACATTTTTAAGAAGAAAGTGTTGAAGATAAGACTATGACATCCAAGGAAAGAGAACTGTAAATGCATTAGTTTGTTATGTTCTTTATACAAAGTACAAATGATTATATATTTGATGAGATTGTTGGTGATTTTTGATTTCATTATCTCATAAATAATGGAATATATGACTTTTGAATTGGTTTGTGTATGCAGATTAACAAAATGGATTCCACTTCAACTAACAATAGTAACCTAAGATTAAGACCGAGACTGCGCCATTGTGGAAGAACAGCTGCTATATATATCGCCGAAGACTTGAAAGGATGAAAAATGAAAATGATGACTACGCTCGAAGGGTTGAAAGGATTGAAAATTATTTCAAGGCGATGGTGTATGTCATTGTAATTTGTATGATTTTGTACTTTATGATATAACTTATTGACTGCTTGGCTTCGTTGTAATTTGACGAATGTTATTATGTATTTGATCAAAGTTAACAGATGTATTTTGGCGTTTATAGAAGGATGTTTAGTTATGCAAATGGTTTGTTGATCTTGATTTTGAATCTCTTAACGAATGTTATTATGCCTTGTCTATATTGATTTTGGGCCACTTTACAGGACTTGAGAACCAAAACCATGCCAAAAACCAATCATAATGCCAAACTTTTGTGTAAAGTTGGCTACCGGAAAAAAACTCATTCCCAAACTCATCCCCATGCCAAAAACCAATCATAATGCCAAACTCATTCCCAAACTATTTGGGTTATTTGTTGGTTCTTATGCAGGAAAAAAAATTGATCATAGTCCTTGGGGAAACACACTAACCTGTGTTGGTATCTAGAGTCGTAAACGAAAAGTGTGGCAATGAATATGCCATATTGAAACCGAATTATAAATAAATAGAAAATTTAAGACAGCACCCATGAAGTCCAAAACTTCTGAAGTTGAAATACCATATATTTCGAAAATCATATTAACTACGAACATGCATCCAATACAAAGCTATCTTCTTTTACAACAATTTTTGCATAAAAAGAACAAACACAACCATGAAAAGAAAATAATGAAAGCTACAGTTTCAAGCCAAAAACAGCACAATTCCACACAGTTTCGGCCCACTTTCAGCACAGTTTGAGCCCAATATCAGCAACTATAACAGCCAAATTTCAGCCACCTTGGAACAGCAACAAACAACAACTGAATTCAGCCCAAAATCAGCACAATTCAACACAGTTTTTCAGCTGCCACGAATCAAGAATTATAAATCATATATTAGCTAAATTAAATTATAATCAAATGGACAACAATCCATTACAGTACAAAACTATAAATACAAATGGATAACAATAAAATTCATCAACCGACAGCCAAATTTCAACAGAATGGACACCAATTTCACCCAAGGCCCAACTCATTCTTAATACTGCAGAGCAAGGTCAAAAGGCAAGGCAAAGAACAAGCAAACCATGACAATCTTTTCATTATTATGCACCCAATGATGCAGGATAGTTTATCAAACTTATTATAATCCATGAAAAGGGTCGCATAAATTTCAACAAACTAACTAAAAAACCATCCAAAAAACATAAAACAAAAAACAAAAAAATGAACAATTGAAAGGGAGTATTATTGGGAAATTAAAAATCTGAGGAAGCACAAATATGAAATTGAAATAAATAGTTCACCCTGGAGAGCAAACACAAATATGAAATTGAAAAATCTGAGTGTGTAGAGAACACACTTCATTTGTTACAGATGGTGTTGCCTAATGGAATCTTTTGCGTCCGCCTTTTGGACCTTTTAATTTCTCATGCGATTGAACATATATTGGTTGCAGTGATTCATTATATTTTGCATTTGAATGGATGAAAAAGTACTGTCTGGGGTGTATTGCAGTTGGAATATTAAGTAGTGTGCTTTGTTATTTGCTTTGGTTTTAATTTTAATTTTAGAGCAAACACAAATATGAAATTGAAAAATCTGATTCAGCACAAATATCAGCTATTCCTCTTTACTGTTTCACATTTATTTATTATCTTGAGTTAATAAATATATAAATATTGGGAAAGGGACAGCAAACACAGACAGAGAGAGAGAGAGCATAAGAAGAAGAACTCACTGAGGAGTGGGTCACCGTCGGGGGTCGCCGTTGGCCGTGGGTTCGCCGGTGAGGGTGGGTTGCCGGTGAGTGAGGAGAAGGGGGCTGAGTGGAAATGGAGAAGGTCTGTGCTGGAATGGAATGGTGGGAACAGAGCTGTGTGCATATATCGTTTGGGCGGGAAATTGGAAATTACATTTTCAAATTTTTTTTTATTTTTATTAGAGCCGTTGGATCTGTTTCCACAGATCGTGGCCGTTGCCAGCAGGAGATGAAGGACCCTCCTCAAGGAGAGGATCCAGACTCGAAAAAGATAGTAGGTTGGAAAGAGAGAGAGAGAAAGAAAAAAAAAGAGAAAATTGAAAATTTTCTTATTATAAATTAAATATTATTTTCAGGCAAGATGGCATAATTATAATAATATTTTTGTTTTAGAAAAGAATGGTAAAGGTATAACAACATAATAATTAATTTTATGTAATTAATTTGATGTGTTAGTCAATAGGATTTTTTAAAATAACAAAAATTAAAAATTTTAGGATGAAATCTTGGAGATTCTTGAGCGTTTATCATTAAAATATCACTTTGCTTATATATATAGATTTGAAAAAATCCAAAAAAAATAAAAAAAGCATCATAGTAATATTTTTGTTTTAGAAAAGAATGGTAAAGGTACAACAACATAATAATTAATTTTATGTAACTAATATGATGTGTTAGCCAATAGGATTTTTTTAAAATAACAAAAATTAAGAATTTCAGGATGATATCTTGAATATTCCTTAGCTTTTATCATTGAAATGTCACTTTGCTATAATATATATATAGATATAGATTTGAAAAAAGCCAAAAAAATAAAATAAAAAAATAAAAAAAGTTTTTTTATAAATATTTTTTTAATATTTTTTTTCAAATATTTTTATTTATTTATTTTAGTTTTCTAGTTCATCTAGTCGACCAGATTTTAAAAGTTTTAGGTTGCGTTTGATAAAGCTTTCTAAATATGATTTGAGAGTAGGAATTATATTTTGAGTTTGTGAGTTTTGGAATTATGATTTGAGTGTGGAAAATTTGTTTGGTGAAAGAGTTTTGAAGAGAAATTTTTGATATGACATATGATATTTGATACAAAAACTTACAACTCATAACCAAACATACAACCCAAAATTCTATTAAAGCACATAAAAAAAATTTAAAAATTCAAAAAATATTTTTTTCGAATTTATAAAAATTAACATATGTCAATTGCAAAAAAAAATATATATATTTGTACTGTTCCGGTCAACTGGTCGGATGACTGGTGCGACGTCCGGTGGGATGACCAGTTAGTCCAAATTTTCCCTCATTCGACCGAGTTTTCAAAACTGAGTATGGAATTACGATTTGAAACTCCTAAAGAAACGTGAAGTGCGAATGATATGGTGAAATTGTATTTTGAGAATACAACCAAACAAAGCCTTAAACTTTTTGAAAATAAAAACAAAAAAATCACTAAAAATGAAAAAAAAAATAGAAAAAAGTTACTCAAAATGCCAATCTAAAAATAGTGATTTAGTCTAAGGTCCCCCTCTCATTTTTAGTAATAGAAGAGATCCACAAAATTATTTTTTGATGTCTAAGGTCCCTAAACATATATCAGAGAAATTTGACTCGTTGTCTCTCCTCCTCTACTGCAGAGTAGCACTCCCTCTCTCTCTCTCTGCGAAACCCTAGAGAGAAGAGATCGGCAAAGTCAAGGGCAAGCATCGTTTGTACAAGTACTACCACCTAGCACAAGAACACGGCTACAGATCTTACGTCGCATGGAAGATCATCCAGTTCGAGTCCAAATTTAGCTTCCTTCGCTCCTTCCGCGCCATCTTCGACCTCTACGTCAAGCCCTCATTTGTTTCCGAATTGTTCAATAATGATGATGACTTGCTTAACTGAGTCTCTGCATTGAAAAATGCGAATAAAGCCTTGGATTTGATCGAAGAAAACTTGAATCCAAGTGGTGGTGGTGTTGTGAGCGGTTCAGATTGTTGTTTGATCATATCTGCTGCGTTTGATCGGAACATTGTTGACTTGGCATTGTCAGTTTTCTCTGCTATGCGTTCTAGCTTTAATCCTGGTACATAATACTATATATATGCACTTGCGTTTACCAAATTTGAAACTGAAACTAGAAGAATTGGTGCTTAAATTAGGTGAATATTGATGTTCTATGCCGTAAATTGTGTTGTTTGTTATTGTAATGCTGAGCCACAGCTGCTTTTAATGCACATTGCTTATTATGATATGAAATTATTAAGTTCAGTTTAAAGTATCTAATTTTTTAATTTTTTTTTAATGTTTCTTTTTATTCATTCGCTTAGTAATCATAGTGAGATGATGAAGATACAATACTGTGTTTGAAAAGGGGAAAAGATGTGGTTTAACTTGGTACTTATCATCAATTAGCATAGTATTCTGTGGATGGAAATTATTTTTCACTTATTTTTCTTGGCAACCAAACAAACTTAATGCTTTATAGTTCACTTGAAATCCAAAGAAAATTCAGAGAAAATCCAGAGAAATTCTTTGAAAATCCAGAGAAAATCTCTAGATTGGAATCCAAAATTTCTCTGACCTTTCTAGAATTTCTCTGGAGAGAAATTCTCTGCCATGTTTAATTTTCTCTGTCATGTGTAATTTTCTCTGGTTTGAACCCCTTCTTCAAAGGAGATTGGGTTTTAGATAATGTGACTCATCCAATATACAGAGAAGATGAATATGAGTTCCTCACAACTCAAGTTCATCTCCCCCTCTCTCTCTCTCTCTCTCTCTCTCTCTCTCTCTCTTTCGCTACTTGATCTCTACGCCATCTCACTAATCTTCAAGCAGTTCGATTTCATCTCTTATTCTCTCCAAAGAAATTCTCATCCAGAGAAATTCGGGAATTTCTCTGGAAAAGACCAGAGAAATTCTTGTAATTTGCTTGACACCAAGAGTGAAGGCAAGCAAAGCATGCTACTCAAGTGTCTGACCATCCTTGGAAATACCGGCTTCAAAACTACTAGTGGTGGAGTTGACGAAATCGCGATGGGCCAGGAGCATCAATGACAATGCAGTAGTATTTGGTGGTCTCAAACTTCTACAAAGCAATATCAATGTTCCCTGTTGAAAAATATTTCTCCAGCTGCAAATCATGCATGGATATGCTTCAAGAAATGATGTTGAAAAGAGAAAACATGATGGGATGAAGTACACAAACATGCCTACAGAAGTATCATTGATGTTGATACAATAGTTAAACCTGTTGTTGTTAGGGGAAATAGAAGCAAATCAGTGTTGTTTGATGCTTGCATTCTTACCACGTTCACATTCAGAGGTCCAGAGGATGAGAATTTCTCTGGAGAGAAATTTCTCTGGGAAGTCCAGAGAAATTCTTTGGATGAAATTTCTCTGGATCAAATTGAGGGACCTTAGATATTATGAAAATATTTGGTGTCCTTTATACTATAAAATCTTAATACCAGGGACCTTAAAAAAAAAATCCCATCTAAAAAACAATACATGATTTCTATCGATTGTTACCATAATTTAAGCTATTACACTATTGGATATTTCTATAAATAAAGCATTAAATTGTACATACAATAACATAATTTAAAGAAGAAATCTTTATGACATACGTAATTTAAAATTTAAAAAAAATATATAGTTTTGGAAAAACATGTTTGGATTGAAGGTAATGAAAAGTCTTTTGAATTTAGACTTTGTCATTTCCATAATTATTGATTCTATTATTGGTAATAAGTGATTGTAATTCAATTTAATGGAATTCATTCGGAGAATTTAAATATTATTTTAATTTAACTAAATTAGATTTTGGACCAATTGTAAGATACCACGTGTATTTTAAAAATTATAAAATTAAGAAAAATTGAGAAAATTAGAGTGAGACTTCTAATCTCAAAGAGGCCATAACGTTTTTGCTTATATTATACTAGTGTAATACTTGTGATATGTAAGGGTGTAAAATTGGCCTGCCAGCTCTTGGGCCGCTGCAGCCTAGGTGGGCCAGGCCTAGTTAGGCTCAAGCTCGAGTCCAACCCGGGACCCTTGCCCTTGGCCTAGCCCATCTGTTTCACAGCCTGCCTGACCCGTGGCGCAGCCCACCCCGACCTGAATTTTTTTTCCCGACCCTGCCGGCCCACCCTCCAAAGGCTCCATGTGCTGCACAAGTGCGCAATGTCCAACCAACAGTAAATTTTTTTTATTCAAATGGTCAAATGACCGTTTCCTACCAACGGCCACAATTTTTTTTTAATTATATAAATTAACCCCTCATTCCTTCCAACTCCTATAAATACCACCCCTCTCCCATTTCATTTCTCACACACAAATCTCTCTTTCAACTCTCAACTCTCTCAATTAATTTTGAAATCTTATCCCTAAGTGGCAATTGCAATTGAGCAAGAAGAAACTTTTATCAGAAGAAATTAATTTTTATATCGCATTCGCCAATCGGTAACATTAATTATTTGAATTAATATTTATTAGTTACTTATTTTTTTTCGTTAATTATTTCGTAACATATATTAGTTGTTATTCTGAAATTCATTATTGTTTACTCATTATTTTAGTTAATTGTTAGTTCATATATATTATTTAACTTACATTATTATGGATCCTAATATTCCTAATGTTTATGTTGATATTAATGCATATACACAACATGAATTTGTTTATTCTCCTTCTAATGTACCTAATATCCTTCTTCAAACAACAACATCATCTAGGGGCACGTCTAGTACTATTTGGAAGCATTTTGAAAGAGTACCTGTAACTAATCCTCATGGTACAACCGTATTTAAAGAAAAATGTAAATATTATAGCGATTCTGGTTTTAGACCCGACCTATTTGATATTCTGGACTCGGGTTTCATGGTTCTGTATTGTTGTTCTTGTCTTATTCTTTGTTCCCCTCTTTGAGTTTGGCTATTGGGTTGTATTGGTTGCGTTTGGAACAGGTTGGTAGGTTGGTTTTCAAACTTTTGTTGTCCAAAAATTTACTCCTCTGCTCGAGCGTCACTTCTTGCGCTCGAGCATGCTTTATGAGTCTTCAGTATTTTTGCAGATCTGCAAAACTATTAGGAGAGTGTATTCTACTCTCAAGCGGTGCTTCTTGAACTCGAACAGTCTTCCACTCGAGCGATGGTCTTCTATTTATAAAATTTATGGGAGTGTGTATTCTACGCTCGAGTGTCACTTCTTGCGCTCGAGCGATGACGCCTTTTTCATTGTGTCTTGGTGCTCGAGCGTCATTTTTTGCACTTGAGCGGTAATCATTTTTGTGCCTGGAAGCTTGAGCGTCACTTCTTGCGCTCAAGCGGACTGTGCGTATATTAGTTCGTAAAAGTCACTTTTTACATCATTTTTTCACCTCTTTCTCTCTCTAAACATTTCAAAAACCTAAAGTTGAGACATTCTCTCTCTAGGACCTACTCTGTCTCTACAAATACATCAAGATCTACCCATTTCTCCACCCTACTCCCTTTGTTAAAAAGGTAGAGCTCACCTAGAACTTCATTTTTATCCAAATAGAGTTGGGCTTTGGCTTCATTCGAGTTTCATCCGTGCTTTTCTCGTCTTTTAGCTTTGAGGTAGGGATTTTCTACATTCTTTTATGATTTTTAACTTAGCTACTTGTTTTTCATAAACAATATTGTGATTTTGGTGGATTTTGAACAAACCTCGGGTTTTGGTTTAAAATCAAAAGAGGGGTTTTCAAATGGTTGTATGGAAAGAATTATATTGCGGTGGTGTTTGGATCTTGGATTTGTGGAGGGGAAGGGGGAAAGAAAAAAAAAAAAAAACCCAATTAGTACACATTAATGTGTGTTTGGGAGAAAAAAAGTGAATGAAGTAGAAGCCTTTTTTTTTTTTTTTGGGAGAAATTACAAATCAGTGGGAGGTGGGGCAAATAATTACCAAAAGGTTGGATTTATTGTGGGATGCAACATTTTTTTTTTTAGTGTACATGCGCGCGCAATAGAAGTGGGATATGAGAGAAACATAATTTCAAAGAGTGTTGTTAAAAGCACCCACCTTTTATCTTTGGACCCTTGCCTCTTCCATTTTCTTTTTTTTTTCTATTACAAGTTTACCCTAACACAAAATTTCAATTTTATCATACATCTCTAACCTCCCAAACCCTAAGCTTACCCACCACTAGCTGCTCCGGCCACCCTCCCTTGTCCCTCCCCACTACCTCCTCTAGCCTAACCCCTCTCTGCCACCATCTCCCACCATTCCTAGCCACCTCCTTCAGCCCTTTCCCACCACCCTCTGCGCCTCCCTGACTCTCTCGATCGCCACCCCATTCCAATCCCACACCCGTGTCCACTACCATAACCTCTTTCTTCTTCTTTCCCCACAGCCCCTCTTCACAACTGTCCCTCTCTCTCTCATTCTCTCCGTTGCAACATCAGGTGGGAAAAAGAGAGCTTGTTGGGAGAGGAAGACGAGAGGTTGTGCAATGGCAGGGTTGGGAATAAGGTTATAGTAAGAAGGGGGTTGCTGGTGTGGGAGGGGGGATTGTTGAAGGTGGAGGTGGGGGCTTGGTTGCTGACAAGGGCGGGTGTCTAAAGAAAGGGGTATTATTGGGGATTGTGGTGGGAGTTCAAAGAAAAAAGGTGGGTAGCAATTTTGGCAGGTGGGGGTTCTAAATAAAAAGGGTGGGGGCTATTAGAAGCATTGAGCCCTCATTTGGGATGAGCTAATTAGCTTGACTTTTTGACTTTGGCTATTTTAGTTTGACTAAAATAGTTATGTTTTGGATAAATTTTGACTCTTTTTTTTTTGTAGTTAATTTGATAGTTGTGAGAAAAAAAAGTAAAATGATTATAATTTAGATGTGACGTTTTGTCTTATTGGCTAAATTAGTGTATTTTGTCTTTATTGGCTAATTTAGCCAAAATAGTTCATGCCAAACGTAGGTAGTTTCAAATGGGTAGAATCTTCCTTAAACTGACCAAAGTACCACTCCCTTTTCCCTTTCCCTCTTCTTTCTTTTCCTCTTTCCTTTGCAACTCCTGACCGTCGACCACCACTACAAAACCCTCTCCCGCAATCCCCAGCCCTCCGTTTGTTCTGGCAGAAACATAGAAAATATTTTCTTATGTTTAGTTGCTACCTTGAAACCAATATGCTAGTGGTTGCCACTCCCAGTCATTCCCCCACCACTCCCAGCCCCTCCCCTCCCCACTGAACAACCCTCGCCCCTCAAAACCTAGCCATCACAGTCACCCCAACCCTTCCCCCATTTTGACCCACTTCCCCTACCCTATTGTTGTGACACATGCTCAGTGCAAGAGCAAAACGCGCACAGTTGCAAGTGTTGCACATAATTTTTGTGACAAAGTTATTATATAAGGGCATAACTAATTTTCAGTTTATTTTCCTGCTTCACTCTGGGTAAAAATTATGAATATCATGATCATAATCAATTGGTATTTGTTCTTTTGTTGTTTCCCAGTTAATCTCATCCTATGGATCTCTTACTTTCGGTGAGTATACTGAAAAGCTCCTTGACAAGTATTACCACCTTAAAATGTAAAAGCTCGGATTGCCTGAACAGGTTCCCGTTATGAATATGTATATCTTCCATTATTGCGAAGGGTACTACCTGCACCTATCCAATCCTTGTCATGTAAAACTTTTTTTGTCCCCTGCATTATTGACTTCTTGTTTGCCAATTTATATTATGTCAGTTCTACAATCAAGCCCACTCATTGTTAGTTACACTCGTAATCAAGCATTCTTAGAAAAAATCAATTCACAGATCGGTTCATTTCTAAGTTTTAAATACGAAAACTTAGGACCAAGTAATAATTGGTACACAAAAAAGAAAGCCCAAGTTGTAAAACACATAATATAAGCTTAATCAAGTAAAGTTGGTTATCACTAAAGCTTAATCACGCAAAAAATTGAAACTGAACTCACAAACATTGCATCACTAACACTACTTTGACAATGTGCTACATATAGAGTAGAGAGAGAGAGAGAGAGAGAGAGAGAGAGAGAGAGAGACACAGGATTCTTAATACAACCAGCCATTCAGTTTAATTTTCTCATTCTCTTCTTAATACAATCAGCCATTTAGTTAAATTTTCTCATTCTCCTTGCACAAAGATTGCAATTAAAATAAACTGTGTTCCATAAATGATAAGAAAGAAAAAGAAATCAAGTATTCAATTGAGAGGAAGCCAAAACAAAATGCTGTGAATGCGCACTGCAGAAAGTCAACAAATTTAACTACAAAAAGTGATCCTAGCATTAGGAAAAAATTCAGCAAAACACAAGTTTAGCATCAGGAAGTTGGACCATAGAATGGTAGTAGCATTGACAACATCGGGCAGCATATCTTTCACACTATCAGCTCCAACTCCCCTGCATAACTGAGTGTCTGATTGATGAGTTGCAGAGTTCGTATCACCTTGCAAGGCACAGATTCTTTTGCCTTTTGGAAAATCACAAACCTGTTCTTTATCTCCTACTCAGGATGTTCCAACAAATTGCATATAAAACGATGCTTATCAAAGAACCCTTGCATTGGACACCAAATCAAGAACAAGGCTTCCATGTTGGTGGATTTTTGTATTATTATTAATACAAGGTTAAGATGCTATCACTGAAGTATAGAATGAAAAACCATAAATAATGCATATATTGCAACTCCACAAAGCCCTTGCATCTAGGCTCCATTTGATTCATTGATTTGGTGATTAAAAAAAAAGGGAAAAGAAAATAGAAAGGAAATCATTTGTCTTCGTTTCATTACCTTGGAAAATAGTACAGAAATTCGTCTCGTTACCTTGGAAGATAGAGCAGAAAAGAAAACATGTGAAGAAAATGGAGAAATGTCAACTTTTAAATATCATTTTTTCCCTATTATTTTTGATTTCTTACCATTTCTTACGATTTTTTTAATTTAATATTTATTTATGTACGACAAAATAAGGAAGAAAAATTAAAAAAACTTTTCTTTCACATTTATTTTACTTTCTTCCTGCTTTCCCTCACCATTTCCAAGCACCAAACTGAGCCCTAACAGACTATTGAGAAGCAAATAAAATTAAAACAGAATGTAGAATCCAATTTTTATTGTGTACACACTGTAATATTCCAACAAAATTTTGCTCAATACGGCTCTTGGCCAAGAGAGGGCAAGTAAAAATGATAAGTAATAAAGAACAAAAAGAAAACAACAAAAATAAGAGTTGACTTCTAATTAGATGGTTAGTACTTCCCTTTAACTATAGACCACCGAAGTAAATCCAGCCATTAATGTATTCCATTGGTTAACAATAATAAGAATGAAAATGAGCTTAGCAGCAAGAATTTTACCTCTTTGACATTCAAAAAGTTCTTTGTCTGAAGAGAACAATATTTTCCGGGCATCATTAATTGAAAGTGAATCGTAGGCCTTTTCGCTGCATCCAGCTAATTTCATCTCTGCGAAAGACAAATGAACTACTAAGGGCACAAAACTAACCACACTTTCTACCAACTAACCACACTTTCTAGAGTTGGAATGAACAAAATAAGAAACAACAAGAGCGATCGATCTCTCCGCAGTGCATATGTATACATAGAGAATGTATGCGTAAATCCCACTTCTCAGGTTGCTAACTTGATATTGTGAACAGACGCAGCAAAAGAGATTTAGAAACGTGATAACCAAAACAAATTAACATAGGTCTCACTTAATATAATTCAAATTTAGCAGGAAAGTCAATGTTGCTACCAAGCAAACAATGTGCACATGTAAAAGCAGTAATACCAACCAACACTTTCCAAAGTGCACATGCTACCATAGTTGGAATGAAAAAAATAAGAAAAGACGAGAGCGATTGATCAGTCCGCAGTGCATATGTATATAGAGAATTTATGTGCAAATCCCTGTTCTCAGGTCACTAACTTGATATTATGAACAAACGTAGCAAAAGGGATAGAAAAACATGTTAACCAAAACAAATCAACATAGACCTCACCATAATTCAAATGTAGTGGGATAGTCAATGTTGCTACCAAGTAGACAATGTGTGTATGTAAAAGCAGTAATACCAACCAACGTGCATTTAATTTCCATCACTATTTCCGCCCAAACGAAATTCAACTATTGGCTGCAACTGTCCACCAGCAAACTCTCATAAATGCCCCCATTTTCCTCTACTTAAAAGAATACATGATATTATATGAACGGAATGAACAACTATAATCAAATAAAACACGCTAAAAAATCAGATATTATTTCAACTCTTGCCTCTCCTTTTAATCTTTGACATAAGTAAAGTCACACAGTTTACCTGACTGTCTTTGCCAACAGATCCATGAAATAGAAGTTTCATGGGCTGAAAGCAATTCAAATTCAGTGTGGAATTCAGCAATTCTATTCTGCACAAGGAGTCTCAAAAGGTTGAGACCTAAGATAGGATACTCCTGAGGCGATGGTGGAAGGCAGCCACTGCTCCATCAAATAAAAAAAAAAGGTCATGACCATTACATTTCAAATTCAAAAGGTAAACAAGATAAATAAGTCGGTAGTAAGCTCACTCTTAGAACCAGACAGAAATCAACAATGGCCATGCCGTCTCAATTGCATTATTGAACACTGACTACCCAATTTATCGACACATTGTCAACCACATTACCCCCACTATATGCCACTAGAAATAGAAAAAGTTGTTCACAATCATGAAATTAACATGTAGGATGTTTTGCTTTATTTGTTAACTGCTTGAGGACTTTCTAAAAGCGGCACACTTCGACACATGGATCAGATAGGAAGGAACACAAACAGACATGTTCCAAAAAAAACATATACAAAAATCCTTCATATACCTTAAATTCGGTCTAAATGTTTGGACAAGTCACTGTGCACTGAGGGTCACATGTACACTAGCTCCTCCATGACCGCAACTAGGATTAGCTAATTCAAATTAATACAGATATGAAGCACATAGAAGTTATAGCTTGAAGGCAATGCATTTAAAAATATGCTTCTCATCCATCCAACACAATAATTCATCACATAGGTATGCAGCAAAACAACATAAACTGAAGGTGTTTTTGTCCATCAAATCCAACTTACTACTTGCACCCAAAAAAAAAAAAAAAAGAAAAAAAAAGAGTAGTCTGATAAGAAAAATCCGGTTTCAATCTGAAGAAACCAAAATGTTGACATAATAGCCCACACAAATTAGAACATTTAAGCAATTCATTGTCTGGTTTACTCAAATAGCAGGTTCTCCTCAAATGAGGCCATCATCTGGTCAATGGTAATTGACTTTGGTTCAACCGATACCATGATGGAAGTTCTCGGCAATCTGTAAGTGCCAATACAATTCTGCAAGTCTTCATCACAAGCTATTAAAATCATGTCATCTTCCTCATCTTTATACTTGACATGATAACTTCCAGCTTCTAAGTTCAGCCTCTTAGCTATTTGTTGTTGCAACTCAACTAGTCCCGATGACAAAGGCAGCGGAAACTTTATTATAATATCATTGATATAGCTTGCCTTCACGGTCACAATATTTGCATCTTGGATCACTGTATTATGTGGGTTTGAGTGAACAACAGCAGTTGAGGGTTGACTAAAAGGCTGATCAGAACTTAATTGTGGTATTTGTTGATGATCAACACCCGGGGAAGATTCACTTGGTTGAGAGGAACCAACCATATTCTTATTGTGTGGTGGCCACCTCGAGAAACCATAACTCCTACAAACACGCTTTAGTGTAGACCGGCTAACTGCAAAAGGAAGAATCTAGCTAAGAGAGACAACTTTATGTTTGTTAGTGCAAAATGTCCAATATTTCTTTACGAGAAGAGTGTCTAGTCGAAAATAATAAGTAAAATCACAAGCAATATTCTATTTTAATTTGTTAAGAGTGTAAGCATACCTTTGAGGTTATCTGCAGCAACCTGGATGCTCCTTTTTGCATTTTGTAGGATATCATCTAAAGGAATTTCAATTTTAGCTCCAGTTCTATTGTGCACTCTTTTTGGCTTCTCTGTTTTGCCTTTTTCCTGTGAACAAGTAACATCAATGTTGCTTTGTTCCGCACTTACAACATTCCATTCATTGTGTAATGCATCCACTGATTGTTGACTCGACAAATCCAGTTGTGTCATCTCTCCTCCACTTTGTAAGGGCTCCACCCTAGGTAGAGATTTAGTAGTTTGGGAAGTTTGGGACATTTGAGCAGAATCAAGATTCTCACCATTCTGAAAGGAAATTTCTTCAATACATAAATGTTCCCCAAGTTCATCTCCAGAAGCAAGCTTAAAAGTTTGGAAATTTTTCTTCATTGTTTCCAATATTTTCCTCAATGCAGTCTGTTGATTACCATAGTCTTTGATGCCTGGCGGCATAAAGCACTCTAACACGTAAATGTCATTTCCAGTGTGTCTCACATTCTGGTTGTTGTCACATCCAAGTATTGTCAGAGGATATTCCTCATCATATTAATTTAAAAAATAAAATAAAATACCAAATTTGACATTACATTACGGTGTACCACTTACAAAATCCGTGCCACGGTTTGCATGTGAAATTGAAGATAACAGACCTACATCCTGCAGGAGAATGGAAAGATGCGACTAAGGAATCTTGTACACTTTGAAATGTAGAATATTTGTTTCTCATCTTTCTTTTTTTTTTTTTTTGATAATTTTTTTTTTCTTTTAAATTTAAATTATCAAAGGAGCACGATTCTGCATACATGTAAGACGGGAGAGAGGGGAGTTAATCAATCAAATATTAGAAAGACATAGAAAAATGACAATTTGTGAGTTGGGGGACTAACCTTTAGCACAAACAGCCAATCATAGTTGTTGTACAATTGAAATCTCTCTGAGGGCGTTGTTGAAACTATCTGGAGTACACCAACACATAAGTGGGTAGAAAGTTCAAACATTGGGACAGCCCAAGAATGTTCAACTTGGCAAAGTAAAGCATGGTCGCGCAATGGATACTCTTTGATAGAGTAATATTCTACATTGGGAGTGCATTCGGGGAGTCCATGCTTGAACACACGGCCAGGAACCCCAAGTTGTTCGTCAGAACTCTCACTATCCATGTAAAATTTATAGTCCTTAGAGATCATCCTATACCCACAAAGTTCTTTAACATCATCATCAATTCTTCTATCTAATGTACAGAGAGCGAAAGGTTGGTTTTCAGTTGTAAGATAAGACCGGCCCTCCGTTGTCATTGTGGGTACCCAAAATTGAGCTAGTGTTGGACATCCAAACCAACGTTGTGACAACTGTCGAAGGACATCTTTAATCTTCTTTTTTAAATCCAAAATATCTGATTAATGATAACAAAAAAAAAAAAAAAAAAACACAAACAAAATAAAAACAAAATTGACTTATAAATAAAACTCCATTATTACAAATTAGATAAATAAAAACCCATATTCAAAGGAGGGTGAAGAAGAGAGAAAGAGAAGAGACATTATAAAAGTCCCACTCACCCGGAGGATGATCGGATTGGTCGTCTTCTCGGCTCCAGAAAACCCATCCACAGAAGATATTTTCTTCATCATAATTGTCCACCACTGGGCAGCGGTTGAGTTGAGCGTCCTCATATTGCTTGAAATCGTCAGGGAAATATGCTGCTACTCTTCCTTCTTCATCTCTACTGAAATCAGATTCGGCCATTTTCTGATAATAACTTATCAGGTAATCGCAACTCAATTAAACTCTACTCACACAAGCCAGCCCAACCCAACCCTGGCTTTTATTTATAGATAACCAAGAGAGGGTGCGAGTTTGGGACTAATAATATATTATTATGGGGTTCAAGGTAGCCTCTTTTATCTATTGGGATTGGCAGGGTTCTAATAAGGTTCAACTGGTTATCTGATAGGTCTTTTTAAAATAAAGTCCTCAATTTAGAGCAAGGATTATCTCCTTACCTTCCTTACTTCACGTCCTCCTTGTAATGCTTAAGATTTATTTTAAGAGAATTCAATGGTGTAGATCATTCCAAAAAAATTATTTTTTAATTTTTAATTTTTTTTAATAAAGTGATCTGTGTCATTAGATTATCTTAAGATGAATCTTGACCATTGCAATGAGAGAGTGAAGTAGGGAAGGCAAGGAGAGAATCCTTACTCCTCAATCTATCCCTACAAAAGTGCGTTGACGAAATATACAGACTTGAAAGGGGCTGTTTGGCTCAGATTAATTAACTGAGCAACTTACAGCTTATTTGATTTCTAAAATTTCTGTCAAACGGTTTGTTGTAACTTTTGCTTCTAATTTATTTGGTAAAAAATAACTTAAATCAATTACAATAAGTTGATTATTTAAAAGTTAAGAAAAGAGTATTTTTAATATGCTTTCAAATTATTAACTTTTTTTTTATAATAAGTTGTATCAAACACTCCTAATTTATTTGGTAAATAACTTAAATCAATTATTATTTAAAAGTTAAGAAAAGAGTATTTTTAATATGCTTTCAAATTGTTAACTTTTTATTTATAATAAGTTGTATCAAACACTCCTAATTTATTTGGTAAATAACTTAAATCAATTATTATTTAAAAGTTAAGAAAAGAGCATTTTTAATATGCTTTCAAATTATTAACTTTTTACTTATAGTAAGTTGCATCAAACACGCTTAAAAATGCTATTTTCTCCCTACCAACTCTTTTCCACTTTCCTCATAAATAGTAGATTAATGATTTATTCATCGAATTTGTTAAGGAAGAATCTTGTTTATCCCAAATTTGTCTAAAGAAGTCTCTTTTCAGAATCTGGAGATTCTTTCTAAAAAGAGACTCATTCGGATGAATTCAGACTAAACAAATTCAATAGATGTAACAATGTTGTAAATAGTATTTGGATTAATTACACTAATTTCTTTTCTCTTAGTTTTTTTTTTTTTAATTTTATTTTAAAATCCATTAAATCTTTTAAATTCAGCACAATTATATTTTACTCCTTCCTTAGTTTTTAATTTTTAGTAGGGTAATTACACAGAGACTTTTCATTATTAGCGAATATCACTTTATTGTATTCATCTATAAATTTGTATTTATTAACCACCTCAACTATAATAACTATAATATTATTTGATCAAAATAGAATAATTATTAGACTTCACCGGCCAATTATTAACAATCCGTCATCATAATCATTTAGCATACTTAGTCACAACTCCAGAAATTTCTATAAATGAGTCACCTTACATGTACCTTAAACTAATTCGATTACAAAAATAAATAAACTAAACATTTAAAATTTTCAAACTTTAAATAAATTATAAAACTTG
This sequence comes from Camellia sinensis, assembly GCF_004153795.1. NCBI lineage: Eukaryota > Viridiplantae > Streptophyta > Magnoliopsida > Ericales > Theaceae > Camellia > Camellia sinensis. The sequence goes on from NW_021025105.1 coordinate 1,834,440, forward strand.
TCAGACTTATTTATTTTTATGATTTATTTAATTATATTTTAATTTATTTGAAAGAGAAAAATAAAATCCAAAATTTATTTTGATAATTTATTTAATTATGAAAGAGAAAAATAGAATCTAAAATTTATTTTGATGATTTATTTAATTATATTTTAATTTATTTGAAAAAGAAAAATAGAATCCAAAATTTATTTTGATGATTTATTTAATTATGTTTTAATAGAATCCAAAATTTATTTTGATGATTTATTTAATTATGTTTTAATTTATTTGAAAGAGAAAAATAGAATCAAAATTTATTTTGTCTCATTATTTCTCACCTAAATTTTTATCCTGAATATTGTTTGAATGCATTTAATATTTACTTAAATCAGGAGTTCATTTTAACTCAAAAATAATGCCAAAACCAAAGGCTCAAACAGTCCAAAACAAAGGTTCAAACAGCTCAGCACAGTAGTATGCCAAAAAGTTCAAGTGGAAGATATTCAAATTAGTAATTGTTACCTAAAAAGCAATCTAAAAGGGGGGTGAATTAAGTTTCTACAAATTAAAATTAATAATACCTCAATAAAATTAATTACTAGTACAACAAATTATTGACAAGCACAATGATGAACTTAATAATAAATGATCAAGCAAATTAACAATGAAATATAACTAACATACACGGTAAATCAAATGATTAGTACATGAATATTAGATAGATATAGCAGCAATAGGAAAGTAAAGAGATTAGGAGGAGGAGACAAACAGATTTATAGTGATTCGGCTTCAACCAAGCCTACATCCACTCCTCAAGTTTCACTTTAGATTTTTCACTATATTCTAACTTCACAGGGTGCTAGCAACCTTTTCAGAGATTGAACAATTCTCCACAGATTTTACACAGACTTTCTAAGTCAAGAACACTGTGTGTACTACACTCTTATAAGGTTGAAAAGAAGGTGTTTTTGCTTTTACAAAAAATTACAATAATTATCTCTCAAAGATAGATATAAAAATGAAACTCTAGTTTTTCTGTAAATCTCACACAAGAAAAATGATCTTAATGCTATAAGGTTCAGTGTATAATTTCTGAGAGAGGATGTAAACAAAAATTGAAGAACACTTCTCAGAGAATTTTTCAGAGAATAAATGTGAGTGATTATAGATCAAAGAATATTTTCTGATTTTTTTTGTCACTTGTTTACATTAGAGGCTTTGGTATATATAATGAAACTTATAACTCTTTATAGTCGTTGTATTCATTTAAATTTATAGCCGTGTATAGCTGTTGTATTCATTTAAATTTATAGCCGTTGTACTCCATCGTTACTAATTTGAATATCTTCCACTCCATCATTACAAATTTGAATATCTTCCACTTAAACCTTTTGAACCTTTTGGCTTGCTGCTGTGCTGGGCTGTTTGAACCTTTATTTTGGGCTGTTTGAACTTCTGATTTAATCAAATATTAAATACATTCTAACAACATTTAGGATAAAGGTTTAGGTGAGAAATAATGGGACAAAATAAATTTTGATTCTATTTTTCTCTTTCAAATAAATCATCAAAATCAATTTTGATTCTATCTTTCTTTGAAGATTTTAATGTGAAGCCATGGATACAATTTCAAAACTTGTAGATTCTTATACTTCAACACTTTAAAACTCGAGGTCGAGTTTTTTTCCAACGAAAAGAGAATAATGCAGAATACAAGAAGCTCAAGAAAGAGTAAATTCAAAGAAGCGGTGATATTGAGAAATTGGCAAGGTTTCAAAGAGAAACTATAAGAATTATAGAAAATCATGTTTATAGTATTATTAGTGTCTTATTTTATAATTATTTTATGTTTCTAGGATTTTTAAGGTTAGTGATATTTTTGTGATTTGCAGAATTTTTGTATATGAGTTGTTCGGGTTGCCCATTGTTGTCTTGTGGGTCAAGTTATTTAATTAGATTTTATTTATATTTCTAACTTAGTTTTAGATTGGTTTTAGATGTCAAAGATATTGTGATAGTTTCTTTTTTTTATTCTAGTTGGTTTAGAAAGTTTCTAAAGTCTATTTAGGGATTGTTTGGGGTATCCTAAATAAGTGTACTTTTTGACTTTTTGGACTAAAAATTTGAAAAAAAAAATATGGTTGTTTGGGTTAACTTTTTGACTTTTTATGAAAAAATGTGTTTTAAAAAATTGTATAAATTAGTATGTAGGGAAAATTAGTATTCGGAGGGAAAAATTAGGATTGAGAGTTGTGCAGCCGTACTTTTTGACTTTTGGTGAATAGTTTTTTAACTTTTTGGGTAACTTTTTGACTTTTTGATTTTTTGGACAGATGCCAAACTTAGCCTTAAAGTCATGTAATGTTTCTAATTCAATATAGTTGATATTTTATAAAAAATTAAGAGTTTGAAGTTTCTTTATGGATTGTGCGATGCAACCAAATCCTAGGTGTAATACCTATCGAATCTAGGTGCGATACCTAGACCTATCTTCTTCTTCTCCTTCTCCTTCTTTCCCTCTTTTATTGTTTGCACTTTTAACAGCCCAGAAATACTGTTCATGGGCACTGTTCACAGCCCTAAAACAGCCCCTAAACAGTGCCAAAATCCCATCTTTTCATGTTTAAACTCTTACCTATTTATTATCCTAAACAAACCCTACTTGTTCACTATATTCTTATTGCAATTGCAGCCATAAAATCCAATTAAAATCCGTCCCAAAAGCCTAGATTTGCTGCTGTCCCTAATTGTCCTGCATCAAGTGGTTTACCCTCATAACCTTACTAAATACTTTATAAGGCTGAAATAGCCCCAAAAATTATAAGAAAAAATTAATCATAAAAATATAGGACTAAATCACATTATGCAATTCATTCTTGAAGACCTTTTTATGCTGGACCATTGATGGCAGTGCCAACTTCTTCTGCTATTATTTGGATTGAGGAAGTGCTTCGCCAACATGAGATACACTTTCTGCACTACTACTATCACAACCCTTCATATTAGTGTTTTTCTCAGCCGAGGAGAAACGATTGAAGAATATAATAATTTTAATATTGGCCTTGTTAATGTGTGCCCTTAGTGCACATGTTAAGTAAGTTTAAAAAGATTGTACATTCTTAATTGCACTCACCTTCATGTAGAATGTACAATTCTTTTAAACTTCTTAATATGTGCCCTAAGGGCACACGTGATGTAGGACGAATAGGGCCAGCAGCAACAGTGGACTTTTGGATCCATTTCCCACTGATCAAGAAAGCTTTTGAATTTGACATCCATATCTGCATAATAATGCATTTAAAATTTAGTACAATCAGAATCCAAGTGCAAGAGACAAGAATCACATCAATAACTGGGTAAAAATACACATCGAGCCCTTGAGGTTTGGGTTGATTCACAGTTCTAATCATGGTCCCTTAAACTTTCAAGTGTGTCTGGATTTTTTCCCTGCTGTCAGTTCATTATCTCTTAAATGACAGAAAATGTGCACGTGGAACACAAGTAACAGCTTTTAAAACCAACAAATTTATAAAAATCTCAGCGTATGCGTATGCACCTGAAGCCTCTATGGCTGTCCCTAAAATGGGTAAATTAGTGATAGAAACAGCAAAATCACTTGAATTTTAGTCTGCTGTCTATTAGTAGCAACAAATGTTAAATCCAATCAAATAAAATCTCTAATAAAATTCTAAACTCATCTTTAGTTTCATGTCAAATTTACATTTATTTTCGTACAAATTCCACCAAAAGTCTCTGGCAATGTATTCGTTTTTTCTATTGCAGAATAAATTTCAGTCTTCAGAATTCACTTATCTGAATTTCAGACACACTTTATTTGGAAATGCAAATCAAACAGCCCTTAATTCCAATAGTAACTTCCAAAATTTAATCAATCAAAGGTTAGTAAAAGAAATTCTGAATTTCAATTTATTCTGGGAGCAAACATTATTGAGTACCACCAATCATACCGGGATCAATAAAACTACAATTCTAACCCATATTCCCATTAAAATTATCACATCTTCTGATAAAAATCGAACTATTGAATTTAAGAGTTCACACATGCATGAATGAACTAAACTTGGAAAATTAAATCAAGCAAGTCTTGTAAAAACCAAGGTTGAACTTCAAAATTCATTTTCTGATTACTAATTACAACCATTCATCAAACTTGTAGATACAACCATCAGCAAATAGATAATCAAAAACTGGAATTCCAATCAAAATTCAATCCAATGAACTAAATCTAAATTGAACTATTCAATTGAAGTGTTGATGAGCAGATAAAACATAGGCAGAGATATACCTATGTTCATGGCGTTGAGGGCTTTGGGGCGATGGAGAGTGATGACAGCGACGCCGTTCGGGAGGACACTTCCCTTGACGAACTCGTCGCTGGAGGCCATGAACACCAAGGTTCGATGAGATAGAAATGGAGATGTTTAGAGAGAGAGAGAGCTGGTGAGGATGTTTGGGTCAGGAGCTGAGAAGCACAAATCAGACTTCGCATTTGCTTTATTTTTGAAAAAAACAAAAAAAATGCTTGTAACTCGAATTTGTGTGGCACAAATAACTTGAAACCACGTGAGATTCAGATTATGAAAATTCAGACCACAAACATTGTTGTGTTTTTTTGGATTAAGTTGTGCAGTGCTGGGTTAACACAACGGTATAGCTTAGTGGTTGAGGCTGGAGACTTGGGGTTTCTTCATTTACGCTATATTGGAAAGAAATGTGAAATGGAAAAAGTAGAAATGTGTAAAATTATTTGAAGGGTAAATTATAAATACAATTTAAAATTTGTTTAAAATATAGATTGTCTTTATAGTTTAAAAAATTACAAATACTTCCCTTATTAAAATTTTTTATTTAACAAAATTAACTAAAAAAATTAAATTCAGAATTACTCTCCTAGACAATAATACCTAAATTATTAATTAAAACATATTTTTAACATTATTAAAGACTGTTAATTGACTAAATGATTTAGTAATAAATATTTATAATTTACCCTTATTTGAAATATAGAAATATTTTATTTATATTCTATCTATTTTTTTAAAAAAAATTTCTTCTCAAATTCCTTAACTAAATACAGTGATAAGATTACAGGTTCAACCCTTTTTTATCAACAAAATTTTTAGAGTTACGGATTAAATTGTAAACAATAAAAATTTGTTTCGGAATACTTATTCAAATTGTGGCTTAGCTTAAAAGTCATGCACGCAAACTGGCCCAACTTGAAAGCCCACAAACTGGCCCAGGCCAGGATACCCTATATAGATATATACAATAGTGCAGTGGGTTTTTGAGTTTAATTGGACAATTTTGTTTTGTTTTATAACTCACAAAAATAATAAATAAAAGGGAAGTTTGAGCTTTATTTTATTTTTGTGTGTTTTTTATAAATAATTTTAATGATTTTATTATTCAAATTTTAATAAATTTACTTTTACTTTTTGCATGTATTTAATCTAGACGTACTTAGAAAATAAAATTTTAAAATTTTTGAAAACTTACGTGTAGGTCCTAATAGGTGGACTTATTGTCCAATAAGTTCCATTATAATTAATGACATTTTTCGTCAAATAATAATAAAAAAAGTCATTAATTATTAATTTTCAGTAACAGTTTAAAAATTGTTACAAAAAATGACACTAATTATAAGTTTTAGCGACAGTTTAAAAAAATAGTAAAAAAAGTCACTAATTTTTAATTTTCAGTGACAGTTTGAAAAATTCGTCACTAATTGTAAGTTTTAGACACAATTTATAAAAATTGTGATAAAAAAGTCATTAATTGTCAATTTTTAGTGACGCGCAAAAAATTGTCACAAAAAATTACTTTTAACGACGATTTTATTAGGACTTATTTTCAATAAAACTTGATGGGAGTTAAGTACAACTATTAAGATTTATTGATAATTTACCCTAAATTGTTTTGCAATGAAACCTGAAAAAAAAAAAAAAAAAAACAAATTAGTAAAGGCAATTGTTTTTGTAAATAACACATTTTTTTTCACCTTATATTTTTATTGGAAGGCCCAGTGGATTGTCTAGCCCAGTGGATTGTCTTGTTTGTTTGGGGTACCAATTGATATTTCTACACGTAAAAATTCAGAATACAATCCCAAGAAAAAAATTGCAAAAAAAAAGTTCTAAATCTAATTTTAAGAGAAATGTAACTAATGTAAATATTGGCCACTAGTGAAAAAATGAGCGGTGTGTTTGGTAACGTTTACGTTTTCAGTTTATATTTACAAAAATTTTATAAACTGATTTTTGTTTATTTTTAGAAAAACATAAACTACAAACGCGTTTGGTAATTGACAAAATGTTTAAAAAATTTAAAAATATAAAAAAGAGTGAGAAATGGCAAGTGGCGGCAAGGAAGACGGTGGTGGAAAAGTGGTGACGGTGGGTGTGGGTAGCTGGTGGTGGTGGGTGGGGGTGGTGGTGGTGGGCGGGTGGGTGATGGTGGCGGGTGGTGGTGACGTGGCGAGTGGATGGTGTGATGGTGTAGCGGGTGGTGGGTAGCGGATTGGCGGGTGGTGGTGGGTGGTAGCTAGTGGTGGTGTTGGCGGGTGGTGGGTGGCGGTGGCAAGTGGGTGGCGGATGGTCGGTGGTGGCGGGTGGTGGGTGGTAGGGAGTGGGTGGCGGTGGCAGTGGCGGTGGCGAGTGGTAGTGGTAGGTAGGTGGCGGATGGCGGGTGGTGGTGGTGGTGGTGGGTGGTGGGTGACGATGGCAGGTTGTAGGTGGTAGCGAGTGGGTGGTGGTGGCAGGCCGGGTGGGTGGGTGGTGGGTGATGGTGGTGTGGTGGTAGGTGGCTTGTGGTGGTGGGTGGCTGGTGGTGGATGGTGGCAGTAGATGAGTGGTGAGTGGTGATGGCAAGTAGGTGGCGGGTGATGGTGGCGGGCGGTGGATGGTAGAAGCGGTGGTGGGCGGTGGCGGTTGGATGGCAGGTGGGTAGTGGGTGGTGAGTGGTGGTGATGGCGAGTGGGTGGGTGGTGGTGGGGTGGTGGTGGTGGTGCGGGTGGCGGGTGGTGGGTGGTGGTGGGTGCTGGTGGGTGGTGGTGGCAGGTGGGTGGTGAGTGGTGGTGGCAGGTGGTGGTGGGGGGTGGGTGATGGGTGGTGGTGGCGGAAGACGGTGGTGGAAAATGGTGGCGAGTGGTGGTAGTGTTGGGTGGTAAAAAAAAGAAAACTCAAATTCAAACGGAAACACATTTTTTGTGTTTTCATTTTTTGACCAAATTTATAAACTGAGACCACTGATTTATAAATCAAAAAATTTTACTAAACATGTTTTTATTTGAGTTTTTAAAAATTTGTAAATATAAATAGAAAACTGAAAACGTAAGTGTTATCAAACGACACCGAGGTATTTAGAAGTTGTAAGCAAATTCAGCACTCGAGTTTGAGTTCTGGATTATTTTTCACTATTTGGCCTTTTTTTTTTTCTTTTTTCTTTTTTGGATCCGGGTTGGGGAGGAAAAAAAGAAGACAAGCTTGACCTCGATCTCATAAATTTAGCTTATTCCAAAGGATTTAATGTTTTTCACAGAAAAATAATATTTGAGAGCTCTAATAACAACTTTAATGATGTGGAGAGTGTCCATGTGAAGGTGGGGTGCACACTCTTCTTTCTATCTCTCTCTACTCTCCCTCTCTTCCACCTCACTAGAGTTCTATGTAGAGCTCCTCCTATTAGAGTTATATATCACTACTGTTTAACAAAACCATTGGCCTTTGCTCAAGAACCTAACCTGAGTGGGCATGTTCAGCGCAATACATTTCAACCACTAAACTTAGGGTGATTTGGGGCTTTGCAAACTATTCCAACACTTGGTCTAAGCAGTAGCAAAATAATATATTGAGCCAATAAAATATCTTAAAACACTCTTAATAATGGCGTTCGGGGGATAAATCCAATTTTCTTGCCCAAATGTCCAAGCGATAGTTTAGTATGTCCGGGTGCCTTTATTTACACACTACATTTGGTTTCAAGGTATATCACTACTCAGTTCACATCTTTAATAATTTAAAAAAAATAATAATTTTTCTCACAACATACACCACAATATTCATTTTTGCCCTTAGTACACCTCAAATTCAAAAAAAAAAAACCCTAACTGTTAGACACTTACCATCGACGGCAGCAGCTATCACTGACAACCACTATCAAAGCCAACCATGGCCACCGCCGTCAATCCTTCATTTCGTCTTCACAACTATCGCTGCTCACTTCCTAGTCCCGTAAGTCGCCTCTATTCCCAGAGACCTACCACTCGCAGATCGTCGCCATCGTCTTCAACCCCTCTCTCCTTTCTCGCATTTGTCGCTATCTCCTTCTCGCTCCGTCATGGCTCCTTTCGTAGATCACCTTCACCGTTGTTAACCCCTCTTTGCACTTGCGCTCCGTCGCTGTCCCCTTCCTAACCAGTTGCGCCTCCCTTCCGTCACTAACCTCGCACCCACCACAATTTGCAG
>NW_021025105.1:1842932-1963514 GCF_004153795.1 Camellia sinensis
ACTTTTTCAAAAGAGATGTGTAAGAGAAAAGAAAAGTTGAGAAAGAAAAAATAGGGATTGAAGATCAAGGGGTGTAAGGAGATAATCAAATATATTTAATTTTAGTATTTTGTTCTTTTAAGTAATTTCACACATGGATAACTTTAGAAGAAAAAAACAATCTCATATGAAGAGTGTAAGGAGGTAAAATAGTGGTATAAGTAGAATCACCTTAACTAATTAATGGTGTACCTTGAGACGAAACGTGATATGTAAATAGAGGCATCTAGGGGAGCTTCTATTTACCCATACCAAACCCACTCTATACACACACTTAATGAAGAGAATGTGCAAAAAGTGTAGTGAGGAGAATGTGCAAAAAAGGGTATATTGTGTGTGCAAATAGAAGCTCCCGGCATCTAGTATGTCCATAAGGACAAGACACTGCAAAATGACTAAAATGCCCCTATATATAAAACATACAAACACTTATCTGTTCAAAATTAGTTTCTCAAAAATTATCTCTCTTCCTCATCTTGTCTGTCTTTCTCTGTCTCTCTTTCTTTCCTCCGGCTCTCACTCTGATGAACGCCAACGCCATGGCTCTCTTCTTGAACTCGATAGCGGTTCCATCGCTTCAGATCCATGAATGGTGTCACGGTGGTCAAGAGGTCACTATTGCTCGTGTCTCGTCAGGTTGAAGATCAGAGTTGGAGGATTAGTAGAAGCGGTCAGCGCCGAAGCACGCTTTCAGTTCTATTTCTATGAGATCTGAGTTCGCCGCCGCCGTTAGAAGCACGTCATCTTCTCGGTCTCTCTTTCTCATCATTTCTCTCTCTCTTCATCTTCTTAGTGTTGGGTGGTAAAAAAAAGAAAACTCAAAATTCAAAACGGAAACACATTTTTTGTGTTTTCATTTTTTGACCAAATTTATAAACTGAGACCACTGATTTATAAATCAAAAATTTTACTAAACATGTTTTTATTTGAGTTTTTAAAAATTTGTAAATATAAATAGAAAACTGAAAACGTAAGTGTTATCAAACGACACCGAGGTATTTAGAAGTTGTAAGCAAATTCAGCACTCGAGTTTGAGTTCTGGGATTATTTTTCACTATTGGCCTTTTTTTTTTTCTTTTTTTCTTTTTTGGATCCGGGTTGGGGAGGAAAAAAAGAGACAAGCTTGACCTCGATCTCATAAATTTAGCTATTTCCAAAGGATTTAATGTTTTCACAGAAAATAATATTTGAGAGCTCTAATACAACTTTAATGATGTGGAGAGTGTCCATGTGAAGGTGGGGTGCACACTCTTCTTTCTATCTCTCTCTACTCTCCCTCTCTTCCACCTCACTAGAGTTCTATGTAGAGCTCTCCTATTAGAGTTATATATCACTACTGTTTAACAAAACCATTGGCCTTTGCTCAAGAACCTAACCTGAGTGGGCATGTTCAGCGCAATACATTTCAACCACTAAACTTAGGGTGATTTGGGGCTTTGCAAACTATTACCAACACTTGGGTCTAAGCAGTAGCAAAATAATATATTGAGCCCAATAAAATATCTTAAAACACTCTTAATAATGGCGTTCGGGGGATAAATCCAATTTTCTTGCCCAAATGTCCAAGCGATAGTTTAGTATGTCCGGGTGCCTTTATTTACACACTACATTTGGTTTCAAGGTATATCACTACTCAGTTCACATCTTTAATAATTTAAAAAAAATAATAATTTTTCTCAACATACACCACAATATTCCATTTTTGCCCTTAGTACACCTCAAATTCAAAAAAAAAAAAACCCTAACTGTTAGACACTTACCATCGACGGCAGCAGCTATCACTGACAACCACTATCAAAGCCAACCATGGCCACCGCCGTCAATCCTTCATTTCGTCTTCACAACTATCGCTGCTCACTTCCTAGTCCCGTAAGTCGCCTCTATTCCCAGAGACCTACCACCTCGCAGATCGTCGCCATCGTCTTCAACCCCTCTCTCCTTTCTCGCATTTGTCGCTATCTCCTTCTCAGCTCCGTCATCGCCTCCTTTCGTAGATCACCTTCACCGTTGTTAACCCCTCTTTGCACTTGCGCTCCGTCGCTGTCCCCTTCCTAACCCAGTTGCGCCTCCCTTCCGTCACTAACCTCGCAACCCACCACATTGCAGATCGTGAGAATACAGATCACGAGAGAGAAAGAGAGAGAGATCATCGGTGAGGGTTTGTGGTGATGGGGATTTGCCGGAGCTGGAGAGAGGCGACGAGGCAACGACGGTGAAATGGCGGCGGCTGCAACAATGGTGGCTAGAGTTAGGGTTTAAATGTTGTGTATTCAACTAAGGTGTGTATTGATATTCTTTTGTGGTCATTTTAGTCATTTTAGGTAAAGTCATTATTGTAATAAAAAAATAACCAATTAATGGTGTACCTTGAGACAAAATGTGGCATGTAAGTAGAGGTACCTAGTATGTCCATAAGGACAAGACACTGCGAAATGACTAAAATGCCCCTATATATAAAACATACAAACACTTATCTGTTCAAAATTAGTTTCTTAAAACCCTATCTTTCTCTCTTCCTCATCTTCTCTCTGTCTCTCTTTCTTTCCTCCGTCTCTCACTCTGATGAATGCCAACGCCAACGCCAACGCCATGGCTTCCATCTCTAGGCCCATAGTGGTTCCATCACTTCAGATCTATGAATGGTGTCACGGTGGTCAAGAGGTCACTATTGCTCGTGTCTTGTCAGGTTGAAGATCAGAGTTGGAGGATTGGTAGAAGGGGTCAGCGCCGAAGCACGCTTTCAGTTCTATTTCTATGAGATCTGAGTTCGCCGCCGCCGTTAGAAGCACGTTATCTTCTCGGTCTCTCTTTCTCATCATTTCTCTCTCTCTTCATCTTCTCGATCGCACATATATAATTCCTAACTTTTCTCTCTAAGAAGACACGGCAGCGAAGAGGTATTCGACAACGGCATCGCCGGGGATGTCGCGCCGACGAAGTTGACCAGTAAGGTTGCTAAGAAGCACATCAAAAATCAGAGCGCTGGTACCGAGAGCCCTATCTCTGACGCCATGGCTTCCATCTCCAGCACATCAAGAATCAGAGTATTGGTATCGAGATCTTAGTTCTCGCCGTCACTAGATCTTCCACCACTGTCTTTCTCACTTCCTCTCTGACCATTGAAATCGAAAAACCTTTTGCAAATTTGAACATATATATATATATATATATATTAGGGTTTTGAGATCTGAGATTTGATCCAGTTCTGCTCTCTTCTCTTCCTCATCCAACCATCACCGCAACACAAACCCTCTCTCTTTCTCATCTCAAATCAGAGTTCTATATTAGTGTGTTTGGTTTGAATTTTTTGAAAATTGAGTTTTTTATTTTTTGTATTTTTTTTAATGAATATTTTTTAAATTTTAAGTATTTTTTTTTTACTTTTTTAGATGCATCTTATTTAAATGTGTCTAAAAAGTAAAATATTTGTGAAAAAATTAAGAAATACACAAAAATATGAAAAATGTACTAAATTTTTATATTTTTTTTTTGTATTTTTGGTATTTAGTGGATTTTTTAAAGATTTTTTTCATAAAAATTATACTTTTTAAATGTATTTATGTTAGGTGTGTCTAAAAATTAAAAAAATTGTTTAAAATATTAAAAAAATTCAGTAAAAACAAAAAAAAAATACGAAAAATATGACAGTAAAATTTTTTGAAAAGCGTTTTTAGAAAACTCAAACCAAGCAAAGTGATTTTTTTTTTGATCAAATGAATCAATCTCTCTTGCTCTTTTTATTTTATTTATTTATTTTTGTTGTTATTGATTGTTGTTGCTGATGATAATGAATGTTGTTGATGAGATCCGTAATAGCATTGAATAGATTTGGCTCAACAGATAGGGAGAGAGAAAGGATTCCAACAGCTTCACGAAGAAGCTCTTATTACGATGGCAATAAATGTTGCCCTTTGATGGTGTGCATCATTTTGCAGCTCCTATTTAGTTTTTTTTTTGTTCTTTTTTGTTTTGTTTTGTTTTTTTTTTTTTTTTTTTTTTAAGGAATGTTCTTGAGACAGTCACTTCAGACCATCCTTGAGTAAAACATGCATTTAAGCTTGAACCTAAGGATGTCCAAATTGATGATGATGATGATGATGAGGCCAATGAGTATGGCGAAGTAGTCGAAGAAGTACTTGGAAGAGGCACGTACAAATCTTTTTTTTTTTTTTTGATGATGATGATGATGATGATGATGATAAGTAAATAGGATTTGGTGATTATGTTGTTGTTGATGAACAAATATGATTTGTTGTTTTTGATGATGATGATGATAAAGAAGCAGATTGTAACAGATATAAAGAGAGACATAAAAAAGAGATTTGAACATATGTTTGAATTTTTATTTTATTTTATTTGTTGTTGTTGATGATGATGAAAAAGAAGCATATTGCAATAGATAGGGAGAGAGAGGAGAGATCTGAACATATAGAAAAATATATATATATATATATATATATATATTTGAACAAATAAGGTTTAGTGGACTCAATGAGGAGGATGATGGTGTTGGTGATCTGTTGTTTGAATAGATAAAAAACGAACAGGTAGAAAATTTCAATAAATAAAAAATTTGAACAGATAAAAAAAATTAAACAGATAGAAATTTCAACAAATAAAAAATTTGAACAGATAAAAAAAATTAACAGATAAAAAATTTAAACAGATAGGAATTTGAAAAGATAAAAAAAAATTCAACAGATAGTCAACGAATAGTCAAATAGATAAAAAAAAGTCAAGAGATAAAATTGAAAACAAAATGTTCTTCTAGACTTCTTACCAAACTATTTCATAAAGTGTGGACCTCTCGTCAACAACAACAAAAAAAAAAATATCCACTTAATGTCTTATACCCTCCTTAAATTAGATTTATCACCAAATAAGGCTCTTAACAATTAGAGGGATTCTATTTACACTCAAAAAATCATTAAGTACTCCAAATTTTTAAGTACACCCTATTTAATTATTTGAAATTTTATTTTACTCTCATTACGCACTATTATTTTTCCTAAATTACCCTCAAAGTAAACCCAACTAATAAATAATAAATAATAAACAAACTAAAAAAAATAAATATTTCAAATCTTTTCAATACAAAATATAATTCTCAAAAAAAAAAAAAAAAAGCCAAACTTTTACATAAGTATTATAAAACTTTTCCCATTGCCAAAAAAAAAAAAAAAGTCTAGCATTATATTACCGAACAGCCCCAAATTATTATTTATAACAAAGTGCTAGACAAATATATAGCAACAAAATGCTAGACAAATATATTTTTTCCAGCAACATAACACCGGACAAATGTAATTTGTCTACCATTGTGTGACTGAACAGATACTTCACAGTGGGCTCCACTGACTTTGTTATGAAGCAAATTGAAATTTTTCATTTATATGGCAACATAATGCTAGGAAAAACTATTTTGTCTGGTAACACAACACTGGACTAATTAAAATTCACTAGCATTTTATTACCAAACAGCCGCAGCACAAATTATTACCACATCATTTGGAAGGATGTGGCTCTGTAAATGTATAGCCACAAAAGGCTGGACAAAACCATTTATTCCGGCATTATAGTACCGAATTTTTGTAAATTGTTTCGCATTGTGTGACCGAATAGGTACTTCCATGTGGCTCTGGAAATATATAGCAACTAAATGCTGAAGGGATCTATTGTTTCCGACAACTGAACACCGGAATAATTCAAATTGTTTAGCAATATGACACTGAACTGGTCCATAACACTGAAAAAAATAATATTACTTCCAGCAAATGGTACCATATCCCTTCAAAACACTTTAATACCATTACAATGTATTACAAACAATAACAAATCCATATGTTCGCCAAAATAAGTTTCCATTGACATAAATATTGAATACAAAATAGATGTGAAACTGTTTAAAATTCTTACAAAAGTATGACAATTCATTACTTGTCCAACCAAGCATCCAGTTTACAAAAGATCCAAGGCATCCGCAAAAACTATGCCATTAGGGAAAAGTATATCCCAAATTCTGTACGACCTAGGCATTCACAAAAACTATGTCATAAAAAAAAAAAACTAGATCCCAAATTTTGTACGGGCTAGGCTTTCACAAAAACCATGCCATAAAAAAAAACTACATCCCAAATATCATGCACGGTTAACACAAAACTATATCCCAAAAAGTATACGGGCTAGACATTATGCAAAATTATGTCATCAAACAAAAAGTAGATCTCAATACTCATGTACGGTCCATCCTACGACGTTTACAATAGTAGACTTGAGGCTCTGTATGTGTCAAAGTAGATCCCAAACTTTGTCCATCAAGAACTTGCAGCATGCGACCAATGGTTTCATACAGCATGTCAGGGTGCAAGACACACTCATCACGACCGAGCCTATGGATTGCAGCACCAACATTGAAAGTAGCATCATTACACTGCAAAAAAATTTGATAAAAATCGTACTTAGTGTTTGATTTATGGTGAACCACTTAAAAGTGAAAAAAGTTAATTCACAATTTGCTTACCCACTCAGGATCCATAGTAACATCATTCTCAGGACGTTGAACACGTGGATCAAACTGAGAGTGATGTGTAGGATTTTGAACAACCCGATGCGAAACACGAGCATACCACTCACGGTATCTCCGTACACATTCAGATGGCCACTGCTGTACAGGCACACTGTGAGCATTAATGGACAACACATGATTCTTCCATTGCGCCCATATCGTGTCATGGTATTGATACATGATTCTATACTGTCTTGGTTTACTGCCTCGTGTAGCTCGAACAGGAGATAATGGTTCTGGTGGGATGGTTTGGACCCTACCAAACTGTCGCAATACCCTATTGGGGTGATAGGGTTCAACAATATCAAAGCATTTCAAACATCCAGTATAATATGCAACCTCATGAAGTGGATGGTGTGTCCTACATAAATGGTATGGATCCCACTCGATCTACAAATAAGGAATGCATAATGTTAGTTAGGAAACCTTTTTTTTTTTTTTTTATACAATATCACACTATTATAAAATGTCTAACTTCATTAGCATGTAACATGTCAAGTTGCTCTCGTAATGTCTGCGAGTGGTCTTCTGTAAAACCTCCATCTCTCCGCGAACTCCAACGACATACACGAGGTTGTTCATCAGAATAGGACAAATTTGGATGAGGCCTTCCTAAACGAAAATGCTCATAAATCCATGCTTCCAATAGCTTCAAGTAACCAGCAATCTGCTTAACACCAGCCCTACTAGCAAGTCCTAATTGTCTATACTGGAATGCTAAAGCTGCAGCACCCCATGCATATGAGCTAACAGCATCAATGTCAGTCAACATGTGCAGGTAAGCAACAGGTACTCGAGTCCCACTCTTGTCAGCGAAGAGGGTACAACCTAATAAATATAGCAAGTAAGCTCTCGCTACGTATTCTATGAAATTTGCATCATCTGTATCGTTAACTTCATGAAATCTAATTCGCAACCACTCTAGCTTCACGGATTGCCCACGAGATTGAACTAATTCTGCAAATGCATCATTCACTGGCACTCCCAAACTAGCATTCACCAGTTCAACAGCCTCGTATCATGTTAACTTAGGACATGACAAAGCCATGCCAGTGACGGGAATGCCAAGTATGGTCCCATCATCCAATGTGACAGTCATCTCACCATCTGGCATGTGAAATGTATTTGTCTCTAGATGTCACCTTTCAACAAAAGTAGATATTGCCACTCTATTGCCATGCCGATATGTGTGATCAATAAGGACACTAAGACCAGACTGCTCAACCAAATGTCTCCACCTAACATTTTGGACTGTTTGTGACGGCCACTCGGCAAGCTTTCGAGAACGATTCAAACATTTAAGAGGTCCCCGTTCCTGCATTTTACATAAAACATATAAATAATTTGAAGCATATAGTACACATGATTAGTTTATTGTTGAGAAATTCTCAAAATACCTTTTTCTTCCAAACAGCGGCAGCAACATGGTTACGGAAGCTAATTAGTAATGAAGGATCCTCTGGAGCACCCGGAACTGGTTCCGTGTTGTCATTATCCACACCAACATCGTCCTCAATGAGGTCGGCCTCTACACCAATATCATTATTGACATCGTCATCCTCCAGACCAATATCGTCGTCAACATTATCATTATTCGCATCCACATGGTCATCCTCCTCCACAGGGGCATTCACTTCCACTGGTTCAGGTTCTGTTTGCCTACCACGTCTTCTGTTGGATGCTGTTGGTCTCTTACGTGAGACACCACTAACCATTTCTGTGTAAAAAAAAAAACATTAAACCCAATATCAGCAAAAACTTGAATATATTAAATGACTGATGTAAACAATATCAACAAAGAAACCATAATTTCACAGATAAAAGGAGCCATTATGACTTCTTGTTAACTAAATTTCTGGAAATGTTTTCAGTCCCCTGGTAGGATATTAGTTTCCAAAATGCCCGTAAAGGAGCTTGTGGGCAAATAATAGTAAGGAACTTGGGCAATGTGGGCAAATAACAGTATAGCAGTACCATACTTCTATTAAGCAAATTGTAAGAATTCAATTTGCAGAGTTTTAGAGGAGGAAAAATAAGTTGGGACTAATGATCTTTAAGTACAACTGGAGATACATTTCATTTTTATTGGCATGCAACTGGAGATACATTTATCATTACGTTCGCATATTCTAATTCTACAATGTGTCCTGACACTATACATGTGCTTTCTTTCAATACAATAATGTCATTGTGCACATGAGAATTTTTAAATTCAACCACATTTATTAGACGTTCTACTTAATTTTGGTAAAAAAATGACAGGCCAGGTCTCTTCTTGGTCACTAGTTCATTTCTTTAACTTATTTTCTTTGATCTTATTTCTCGTGGAAAGCAACCCTTGAAAGTCATCGTCTAATTGTTCACAATTTTATCTTCTGCTAATTTTTTTATTGCATTTGGTCATTTTTTTTAAAATTTGTTTTGTGAAGAATACCTATACATTTAAGTGCACTGATTTCATAGCGATTATTTGATCATTTTAATTGATCCTTATTTTAAATGGGCCTACTTTTTTCAACTCTCAGTCCCTCCGATGCATCAGAAGTGACTTGGTGCTGCTTTCAATAGACACACTCGCTTTGAGTTTTTTTTTTTGGCACGTTGACTTCATTGACCATTACCTTCCACTTGTGGCATACTTGAAAACAAATATTCCTTCTTCGACTTACACGATTTCACATTCATTCCCCTCATTAAGTGGCTTTGTCTTGTTGCCTTGTATTGTTTCAATTATTCTGTGAGAACATCAATGATATACTTTGTCTCTTTATACACATTTTTCTCATAAACTATACCTCAAAATCATTTGCTTCCATGTCAATTCATTGTAATTCTACCCTTTTCCCCTTCCTAAAACTATCTATAATAGCACTGATTTCAATATCTGCTAATTCAGTTTCCTCGAGCAGGCTTCCTAACCTGTTGTATTCATTACTTCCTCCTCATCATGTGACTCCTTGTCTTAAATGTTAAATCTGTTGGAAAAAAATAGTTGAATAAGAAATTGCCTCATAAATGTGTATATAACTCACACATTTAAGGCTCATCAGTTTTACAAAATTGATTGGGCAGTTTTGCTAGCATTAGTTGCCAGCCTTGATGGCTAGAGGCTCCTCCCCTCTCCCCCATGGTGTATAAAAGGAGGCCCTATTCCTTGAAAAGAGATATAGAATTTTTCCTTGACATCCATACACTGTCAGTCTACTTCTCCTATAATTTTCTTCCTGAGAGAGAGTGCTGCCGTTGTTCGTTCGCTAAGCTAATCAGAAGGTGCTTCTGTTGTAGCTGGTAAAAACCGTCCTATCTTGAGAAGTAGACGCCGGCGTACCTTCAGCACCCAACGATGAGGCGGTGAATCTATTTTAAGGAGACTGTGGTATCACACAGGCTTCGGTTTGCTTCCTTTAACCATTTTATATTTTATCTGTATTTTATTCAGCATGTTATTTTTCCTGGGATTGAAGGTTTGTTTTGTTCATCTCATAATTTCGCGATATGCAATGTGAAATTATGTAATGTGAGTAGTTTTTCCCAACAAGCTTAAAATAGATTCGACGCCTATCATAGAATTAGATTAATAGATTCATAGGTGTGTGTAATAATTTTGCATGTAATTGGCCACTGGTAGTACTAGTGAGTTAATTGGTTTATTAGATGCATGTACACAGGGTTAGGCTTTTGATTTTGTCATTTTGTGTATGCTACTGTTTGGTCTTCCCATGGCATGGAATAGGCCACTGTTATCAATAGGGAAGAAGAGTTCCATTGGTGCAACGTTAATTCACTATATTTTCTAATTAATTTATTAATTTATGGTGTACCGGTTCAGGCCTTGTATTTCTAGATTTACATGCTTCTAGTTCACATGCTTCTAGTTTACAATATAAATTACATGTTCATTCGGGTTTAATTTTTAGTGTAATTTATATTTCTAGCATGTTTATTAGGTAGTAAATTTTCATGTAACTTGTACCTATTAATCTTTAATTTAGGTGTGGAGTTGTAAAGTTTATAACTTGCCTATATTTAAATTCATGTTAATTTCTCTAGAATTATTTGCATGTTAATCATGTCATTTGCAATTCTTGCCTAGTAATGTGATTTAAGTATTTAGGAGTTATAAAATGTTTGTAGCTTGCCTCAATTAATTACATGTTTAGTGTACCATAAGTTCATATGTAACCTTTACCAATTTAAAATATGGTTTAATTATATTTAATTTAGGTTTGTAACTTATATAGTTAATTACATGTTTATTATGTAATTAATTTTTTACAGTTTTTTTTTAGTTTAAATTCTAGATGTGTAACTTAAGGGTTGGATTTAATCTTTACTTACAGTTATTTATTAGTTTGTTTGCTAGCACCCTCCCCTTCAATCACTACTTTGCCAAAAGCAAAGAAAAGCTGAAGGAGGTTTTGTTGTATTTTGTTGCTAACTCTTTATTGCAGGAATACCTTTGGAAATGGGAAAAAGGATTAATTCGGACTAAATATTTGAAGCAATTGTTTGCTTGAGTGTTCATTTGTGGTTATTCACCAATATGTAAAGCACGTTTTATTTGCTTGTAATTATTGTAGCAATTTTGTTGTAATTGCTTGTATAGTTTGGAACTTGGTGTGTTTAACCTAGTTCATCCCTTGAAAAATTTAATTCTTAAAGTTGTTTCCCATGGACTAAGAGTCAACATGCTCTTGAAAGTTTTGTCTAAGGTTAACTGGGTTTTAAGTGGGACCGGTGTGACCCCTCCAGTCTTCCTGGAAACTTTCTTGACCATGTTCGATTCTACGTTGCGTGGTGAGACTAGTTTTGAATTAAATTTCCAATTGTGGGATTTTCTAGTGTTAAGTTTGATTTTTGGAAATACAGAATAGTGAAAATTCTGTTGTAATTTTTCAGAAATGGCAACTGTCTCTAATGCTGCTACTGCTGCTGCTAATGTTGTGGGGATCCGAACCCCGGGACGACTGGCTTGCCAACCCCTGCTGTGACCTCTGTGGTCAATCCTCCTGTTGTTACTCCGGCTGTTCCGGGAGGACCGCTCAATCATCACGAGCGCTCGGAGAGGTTCACGGGAGTGAATTTCAAGAGATGGCAGCAGAAGATGCTGTTTTATTTGACTACTCTAAGCCTTGCGAGGTTTCTGAGTGAAGATGTACTAGCCGTAGAGGAGAATGAGCAAGATAAACAAAAACTCATGGCTCTGGACGCTTGAAAACAAGCAGACTTCTTATGCCGGAATTACATTCTGAACGGCTTGGCGGATCCGCTTTTCAACAGTTTTATGCCAAGAAATCGGCTAAGGAGTTGTGGGATGCCTTGGACAAAAAGTACAAGACCGAGGATGCTGGGGTAAAGAAATTTATCGTCGGCCGGTTCCTGGACTTCAAGATGGTGGACTCTAAAACTGTCCTGAGTCAAGTCCAAGAGTTCCAAGTGATTCTGCACGAGATACATGCAGAAGGGATGGTCCTAAGTGAGTCATTCCAGGCAGCTACTTTGATTGAGAAGCTGCCTAACAGCTGGAAAGACTTCAAGAACTACTTGAAGCACAAACGAAAGGAGATGACAGTCGAAGAGCTCGTTGTCAGGCTCCGGATTGAAGAGGACAACAGGAAGAAAAGAGGGAGTACCTTCACTGTCAAAGCGAACATGGTTGAGCATGGCAAGTCCTCGAGGGCGAGGAAAAAACCATCGACAGGCAAAAGCTCAAAGTTGGGGGCTAGAGGAGGAATCTCCAAAAGGCCAGCTTACAAGCCAAAGGAGCCTACTTTTAGGTACGATGGCAAATGCTTCAACTGTGGAAGTGACGGGCATCGGGCAGTTGATTTTCTGAAGAAGAAGCCCTACAGGAAAAACCCTCCCCAACACAAAAACCGGGCACATATGGCTGAAATGGAGGAATTGTCACACGATGTGGATGACATGCATCTGTCAGCCGTCGTGTCAGAAGTGAACATGGTGGGGTCAAACCCGAGGGAGTGGTGGGTGGACACTGGGGCCACTCGCACTATTTGTGCAGAGAAGAGAATGTTCACAACTTTCGAACCGGTTTCAAACGGGGAGAAGTTGTTTATGGGAAACTCTGCAACCTCAGCTGTTGCGGGTAAAGGCAAGGTGATCCTGAAGATGACTTCAGGAAAAGAACTGACTTTGAACGATATCCTTTTTGTGCTAGACATTCGTAAGAACCTTGTCTCGGGGTCTCTCCTAAGCAAGCATGGCTTCCGCATGGTGTTTGAATCAGACAAGGTCGTGTTGACCAAGGGCGGGGTCTATGTGGGGAAGGGATATATGTTAGGTGGTATGTTTAAATCTAATGTAATGACACTTATCCCTAAGATTAATGAGAAAGCTTCTTCTTCTGCTTATATGCTTGAGTCCCCTAATTTATGGCATGGTAGATTAGGTCATGTAAATTTTGACTCTTTACGTAGATTAATCAAGTTAGATCACATACCATCTTTCAAGATTAATCCACAACACAAGTGTGAAACTTGTGTAGAAGCAAAATTGACAAGGTCTTCTTTTCATTCTATTGAAAGAAGTACCTAGCCTTTGGGTTTAGTGCATAGTGATGTGTGTGACTTGAAAGTTGTACAATCACATGGTTGCAACAAGTACTTCATCACTTTTGTTGATGATTGCACTAAATACTGTTATGTGTATTTGCTTAAAAGCAAAGACGAGGCTATTGATTAATTTATTCTTTTTAAGAATGAAGTTGAGAATCAATTAAGCCGGAAAATCAAGGCATTGAGAAGTGATCGTGGTGGTGAGTATGAATCCCCGTTTGCCGAGACTTGTGCTCAATTTGGGATTATTCACCAAACCACAGCGCCTTATTCGCCTCAGTCAAATGGTGTTGCTGAGCGGAAGAACAGGACGCTGAAAGAGATGATGAATGCAATGTTGATAAGTTCTGGGTTGCCACAGAACTTATGGGGGGAAGCAATTCTCTCCGCGAATTATATTCTTAATAGAATACCACGGAAGAAAGTGGACAAGACTCCATATGAGTTGTGAAAAGGTCACAAGCCTTCATATAAATACCTACGAATGTGGGGGTGTCTTGCAAAAGTGGCGGTAACTACACCCAAGCGGGTTAGGATAGGTCCAAAAACCATGGACTGTATTTTCATTGGTTATGCACAAAATAGTAGTGCATATAGATTTCTTGTGCACAAGTCTGACATTTCAAATATACACAAGAATACCATTATGGAGTTAAGGAATGCGTCTTTCTTTGAGGACGTGTTCCCTTGCTGAATCCGAAGAAAGGATCAAAGTTCTAAGAAGGAACTTGAAGATGATCCTAGTTATAGTGATCAAGATGAGGAAGTAGATGAGCCAAGAAGGAGTAAAAAGGCTAGAACCACAAAGTCTTTTGGTCCAAACTTCTTGACTTATATGTTAGAGGGAGAACCTCAAACGTTCCATGAAGCTGTGACTTCACCTGAAAGGCCTTTATGGAAAGAAGCAATTAAGAGTGAGATTGACTCCATCTTACAGAACCATATTTGGGAGTTGGTTGATCTATCCCCAGGCAGTAAGGCCTTGGGGACTAAGTAGATCTTTCGAAGAAAGATGAAAGCGGTGGGTCAATTGACAAATATAAAGTCGGCTAGTTATCAAAGGATACCAGACAGGAGAAGGCCTAGATTACTTTGATACGTATTCACCTGTGACAAGGTACATTCCATTCGCATGGTGATTGCAATAGCAGCTTACGTGGTTTAGAAATACATCAGATGGATGTAAAGACAACTTTTTTAAATGGAGATTTAGATGAAGAAATCTACATGGAGCAACCCGAGGGGTTTTCAAGCTCCAGGAAAAAGTAGAAAGTCTGGAAGCTTGTCAAATCAATGTAATGGTTTGAAGCACAGCTCCCAAATAATTGGCATGAGAAAGTTTGACAATGCTATGTTTGTCAAATGGGTTTCGAATCAATGAGTGTGAAAGTGCGTATATGTTAAGACACTGACAAAGGTTAATGTCATTTTGTGTCTATACGTTGATGACATACTCATTGTTGGTAGCAATGATGAAATGATTAAAGTTACCAAAAAGATTGTTAAATCCTAAGTTGACATGAAGGATATGGGCCTTGCAGATGTCATTCTAGGTGTTAAGATCACCAGAACATCTGGCTGGTATTGTACTTTCTCAAGCTCATTATGTTAATAAGATACTTGAGAAATTTGGCAAGTCAGTACAAGTATGTTTAGGACACGGTAGACTTATATCTATATTTGACCAAGAATAATGGTGAGAGTGTCCTCTCAACTAGAATATTCTCGGGTCATTGGGAGTTTGATGTATCTGATGAGTTGTACAAGGCCGGATATCACCTTACGCTGTTAGTAGGCTGAGTAATACACGAGTAATCCTAATGCTACTCATTGGAAGGGCATTATGCGGGTATTGGGTATATCCGTTACCCTGGATTATGGGCTGCATTATACCAGATACCCAGGGATACTAGATATAGCGATCCTGGGTTTACCCTTGTTGTACAGTGACTCCGACATGTGTCGTGGATGTTGGTAGTTGTTTATTATCTTGTTTACAACCCTTTTACTTCGAATTGAGTTATAGGATGTGTTGGGCGGGTTGTTACAGGTTGGTTGAGTTTAGAAACCAAACTAGTGCCAGTTTGGCCTGTACGCTCGAGGCGGGGGTTTTGGCGCTCGAGCGGAGATATCACCCATTCAGTATTTTCTATGCAGCGTTGTAACGCTGAGCGTGGATTGACCGTCGAGCGGGGTTGTCTGAGTGCCGCTCGAGCTGAGAGTTGGAAGCTCGAGCGGAGGCCTGGTTCTGTATAAATGCTGGGAGAGTGCATCCGACGCTCGAGCGGAAGTTTGGACGCTCGAGCGGAGTCTGTGATGACGCTCGAGCGGGGTGTTTTACGCTCGAGCGGGAGACTGGGTTTAAGTCCGAAATTGTGACTTTTCAAATCACTTTTTACTTTCTCTCTCTCTCTTACTTTTCCAAAATCACCATTGTTGAGCCTCTCACTCTAGACTCTACCTCTCTCTAGGTTTTTGATCTAGTTAGGAGTGATTTGCTCACCTTTGGCCTTTACAAAAAAGTTGTTGATCGTCGAGGGCTTCATTTTAATCTGAAAATCCTGGGTTTTGGAGCACGTTGGGTTTTGTCATCATCTCCCTTGGAACTCCGAATTTGAGGTAGGGATATCCTACTCCTCTCTATGGATTTTGTCTTTAAATTTTAGTATTTTGAGATGTTGGGTTTGGTTAGGTAATTTTGTGAAAGTTTGGGGCTTTTTGTATAATTTTACAAAAGTTGGGGGTTTTATCTATAATAAACCTAGATGCATGTTTGGCATTGAGAAATGATATAAATGTTGAATCATTGTTGAAAATGGAACCTTAAGGGTGAAATGTTAATTATGGTAATTGACCTAATTACATGGTTTGATTAATTGGGTTAATTAATCGTGAGAAATGAAGTTATGAAATGGAAATGTTGAGATTGGGAATGTATGGGAAAAAGGGTGTAGTTGAATTATTCATCACTCACCGAATTGAAATGTTGATTGAATATCCATTTGTGCATTTATTTTCTGTCTAGAAATAACTGTTTGGGCTATCGGTGGAGGATAGTCGTGATTGTTATAGACAACGCATGATGATTAGGCAAACGAAAACTAATCAATAGGAATGTGTCATGGAATTTGACGGTTGATAGAATACATTAACTGTATGTATTGAATGATTGTTTATAGAACCAATGTGTTTGTATACGTTATGTGTAGAGGAGGAGATGGGGGATGTACTCCGCGGTTTAGGGGAAGATGGGGGATGTACCTCTAAACCGGATAGTGTTGGGAGAAGATAGGGGATGAACTCCGTAGATACAGCTCATATGCTTGTCTAAAGAAGTGAAGATAGAGCTCATATGCTTATCTTTGTGAAGTGTAGATATAGCTCATATGCTTATCTGTGAATGTGGGATATTGTTGTTATACATATCTGTTGAGAATGTGGATATAGCTCATATGCTTATCTGTGAATATGGGATATTGTTTTTATACATATCTTTTGAGAATGTGGATAGAGCTTATATGTCTATCTGTTGAAAAAGGAAAAATCAAAGGTAACTTGGACTTATAAGTCGTATGACATAAATATGTGATTTATGTGAATGTATCAGTGTTGACCATCTATCAATTGCTAATCTTTTAGTCATTGTTCATGGTTGGTTTAGTGTATTTCTACTGGGCTGTGGCTCACCCTATATGGGAATATCATTTTCAGGTACAGGTAGCATGCCACCTCCAAGGACATAGCTTGGGAGGCTAGAGGCGGACATACTTTTGGTCGTTTTGTTTTTGATGTATTACATGTAAATTCAAGCCAAGGGCTTAATGTGTAAATGAGTTAGTACTCTTTTGTTGTAACCAAGTCTTAACTTGGAAAGCTGTAAGCCCATAAGGCATTTGCTTTTGTTGTTAGCATGTAATACTTTTGTAATGGAACTCTGATGAATGGAAGAATGTTGTTATTTCACACGTCAATGAATGTCTTATTTGATGGGTTTAATGTTGTTATTTCACACGTCAATGAATGTCTTATTTGATGGGTTTAATGTTGTTATTTTGAGGGTGTTACACTAGAAGGGTATAGTGACGTAAATTGAATATCTGATATAAAAGATTCCAAATCCACTAGTGGTTATGTGTTTACCCTCGGAGGGGCAGCCGTGTCTTGGAAATCTGCCAAGCAAACGTGTATCTCGAGATCAACGATGGAATCTGAGTTTATTGCTTTAGATAAAGCAACTGAAGAAGCTGAATGGCTTCACCAGTTTGTTGAGGATATTCCACGTTGGCCGAAACCCTGTGCCAGCTATCAGTATTCATTGCGATAGCCAATCAGCGATTGGTCGGGCACAGAGTACTATGTATAATGGAAAGTCTAGACATATCCGTCGTAGAAATAATTCCATACGACAACTACTCTCAAATGGAGTTGTCTCTCTAGACTATGTCAAGTCTAAGGACAACATTGCGGATCCGCTAAACAAAGGGTTAACTCGAGAGTTAGTAGAAAAGTCGTCAAGAGGAATGGGGTTAAGGCCTTTAGTAAAGGTTACCGGAACGGAAAACCCAACCTAGTTGACTGGAGATCCCAAGATCTAGGTTCAAAGGGACAACCTAACTTCGTGTAACGGGTGAGTCACTGAAGAGGTAAATCCTCTTGTCCATTCCTTTATACAGTGATGCCCTGTGGGGGTGGAAGGTTAAGCTAATGCTTTTAATGACCTTAGTGATGTGGTATAATGAAATACCATATCTAGGTCGCCTATGTGAGTGCGAAGTGGGGCCGCTTCTTTAAGAATTGCAAAGGCCGAATTCTTTAAAAACACTCACAGAACCAGGCTAGTGTTCCAGGGCCATACCGGACACACCAGTGAGAATAAGAACAATGGTTGGACTAACTCCTGTGTGAGGTCTATTTTCTCGGTTTACATAAACGGCAAAACAGTTCAAGACATCACGTTCATTGGTCAGCCAGTAAATCCGATAGGCTTTCACTACGAAAGGTTCAAGGCCAACAGCTACCTTTTCTGATGCAGGGTTAGTCTATGTGCTCTCTCTCTTTCCGAGTCTTTGTTGATAAACGTTGAGCGTTTGTTGTATTCGGTCAATTTTTATTCATGTGGGGGATTGTTGGAGAAAAATGATTGAATAAGAAATTGCCTCATAAGTGTGTATAGAACTCACACATTTAAGGCTCATCAGTTTTACAAAATTGATTGGGCAGTTTTGCTAGCATTAGTTGCCAGCCTTGATGGCTAGAGGCTCCTCCCCTCTCCCCCATGGTGTATAAAAGGAGGCCCTATTCCTTGAAAAGAGATATAGAATTTTTCCTTGACATCCATACACCGTCAGTCTACTTCTCCTATAATTTTCTTCCTGAGAGAGAGTGCTACCGTTGTTCGTTCGCTAAGCTAATCAGAAGGTGCTTCTGTTGTAGCTGGTAAAAATCGTCGTATCTTGGGAAGTAGACGCCGGTGTACCTCCAGCACCCAACGGTGAGGTGGCGAATCTATTTTAAGGAGACTGTGGTATCACACAGGCTTCGGTTTGCTTTCTTTAACCATTTTATATTTTATCTGTATTTTATTCAGCATGTTATTTTTCCTGGGATTGAAGGTTTTTTTGTTCATCTCATAATTTCGCGATATGCAATGTGAAATTATGTAATGTGAGTAGTTTTTCCCAACAAAATCTACTGTCTTGGAATTTCCACAGTAATCTACAATAGTCGAGATAATTTTTCAGTTATTTTAATAAGGTAACAATAATGCAACATCTTTTTTTGTTTTCATCAGCTTCCTAACTCTCCACAACTTGTTAATTGCTGCATCTATTAGGATTTGGGTGGAAAAACAACAATTGTACTACAAAATTTAATAGCTTGTAGCACCAGCTTGTAGCACAAAGGCTCATCTTTTCAGTTTTTTCCCCCCCCAAAAAAAAGAAGACAAAATTTGAAGTGTCTTTCTTTGTTCAAGGTAATTCTATACAAACAAAATTATATGCAGAAACTTCATACATAAGAATATCAGAAGGCCCACAGCAGTGTTTATAATTGCAAAAAAATTTCATTAGCATTTTCCTTTCCAATAATACTACAAAAGGAATCAATCTTAATAAAATCATAGAATCACTCTTCTATCCCTTGTTTGAGCAGGTTAAATCATTCATAACAAAAAGAGAAGTGGATCAATGGCTTTTTAACAATCCCATGCAATGCCCTGGAGCTCTCCATTTTGTAGAAAGAAATGCTACTGTAATAAGCTATGGTTTACAAACTAATTCTACTCCGGTTGGAAAGCAAGATCATTTTGAAGATCCCACATTCAAATTCCAAATTAGAGCATCAAAACAGAGAACAAAAATCTAACAAAATAGAGGACCAAAATTTGAACTTCAACATTCACAATTAGCACCAAAAATTACAAACCCAATTAAATTAGAAGATCAAAACCACCAAAACTGTGTTGGGAATGTGTTATTCTTTGTTTATTCAAAAAAAAAATTATGATATAGATGATAGAGATACATATATGTCTGTTATTATAGAGAGAGAAAGAAGAGTTTTTCACTTACCTTGAGCGAATGAGAAGAATGAGTTTAATCGTCCACGTCGATAACACAGACCACAACGCCGTTCAAATCCCTCCCGCCGTCCGAAACACTAGCCTTCTCTACGTCGGACCCGTCATCTTCCTTGCTGTTGCTTCTCTCTTTTCCCTTCAAAAGTTGAGTGGTGTAAAGAGATGAAAGGTTTAATTTAGGGTTACTATTGGTAATATAATGGGGGTGTAATGAGAGTTATATTTTTTTTAGTGGTGTAATGAGATGGAGGGTGTAAGGAGGTAAAAGAGTGGTGTAAGTAGAATCACCCTTTATAAAGTGTGGACCTCTCATCAACAAAAAATATCTACTTAATGTCTTATACCCTCCTTAAATTGGATTTATCACCAATTAAAGCTCTTAACAATTAGGAGGACTCTACTTACACCCAAAAAATTATTAAGTACTCCCAATTTTTAAGTGCATCCTATTTAATTATTTAAAATTTTATTTTACTCTCATTACACCTTATTATTTTTTCCAAATTACCCTCAAGGTAAACCCAAATAATAAATAATAAACAAACTAAAAAAACTAAATTATTTCAAATCTTTTCAATATAGAAAATAATTCTCAAAAACAGGAAAAAAAAAAACTAAACTTATAAACACATAAGCATTATAAATACAGAAAAAATCAAACTTTTACATAAGCATTATAAAAATTTTCAATACAGAAAAAACACTTTTACATTATAAATTATCCACAAGAATGCTCGTGAAAAAGTAAAAATCAAACTTATATGCACATAAGCATCAGATACTAACAAGAAATAGTAGTTCTCAAATAATGTTCTATTTAAATAACAAAATAAGAACAACTCCAATAATATGTTATTATTAATTTAATTACTGGGCCTTTTAATTTTTGTCAAAAAAAAAACAATATAAAAAATAATTGATGGTACTCTACAAAAATTGTGAAATCCCCCTATTTGAATATTTACCTCCTTTTTGAAGGGTTGCTTCAAAAAATTATTTTGATTGTTACTCTCATCCATTGTTTGATTTTGTTCAAACTTTCTTTTAGGGTTTAGAGTTTCAAAATAATAAAAAATGATGATGATGATGATGGTGAGTTTTGATAGGATAGATTGAAGTTTTGGAAGGAGGATGAAGAAGAAGAAATAACTTTGATATCTTAGGAAAGAAAATACAGAAATTTGAATAGGAATAACTGATTAAGGTGTACCATGAGAGAAAAAAAAATTACTTTAGAGTTTAATATATATTGTTATTATTAGTAAATATTAAAATATATTAAAAATTAAAATTTATAAATTTAAATTAAACGTACTGAAACATATTTTAGGTTCAAATGGAATGCCTAACAATTAGTAATTGCTGGGAACAGGCAAAGGCTCGGTAGACTGGGCTTGGCTAGAAAATATATGTTGGCCCAATATAGAGTACAACATAAGGCTACAAAATGTATGTTGTTTATCCCAATATTATATATATATTTAAAAGAAGTGTTCAGAAATTGAAATTAATGGATCAATTTCATCCGTGCTTCACACAATACCATAATACCAAGTTTAAACCTATATAACACATTAATTTTTTTAGCTCTTTTTTGAATAATTTTTTCTAGTTACATATTTGGATTGTGTTTGAATTTTAAATCTGGTGAAAAAGAAAAGAAAAGAAAAAAATAAAAGAAAAGAGTTAATTTTGAAAGACCCCGACCCCGACCCCGACCTCGACCCCGCCGTTTTTTTGCTTTTTCTTTTCTTTATTTTTATTTTTTTTGTAATTTGGGGCGTTTTCACTAGGCATATAGTAAAGGGAACAAGAATTTAGATACTGAAAAATATCAAGAAAAGTAATATGTGATATAAATTTATTCTAATTAGTGTGGACTCTATTATACAAGAGTTAAATTTGAATCACACAATTTTTCTTAACATTTTTTTTGTGTATAAGTTATTAATCTCACTATTACTGATATACATACTTCCACATAAAAAAAAAAAAAAAAAAAAAAAACAAACAAACACCCAGCTATCTAAGCAGGGAAACAGGAGATGAACTTCTATAATCCAATCCAATAAACACTAAACATCCAATCATTCATCCCAAAACTAGTAATTTCAATCCACAAAGTTCCATATTTACAATCCAAAATAGGTTTGTTACATCTAAATATTAATTATGGAAAAGTTGTTCAATTGCAGTTTGGGTTACATATTTAAATTACGGAAACAGTCTTTTCAAACACATAGAGATATATATAACTGTGTTCATTCAACCCTCTTCAAACCTGTAGTGGCGAGAGTATTTTTAAATCTACATATTAACTAGAAGACTACAACTCAAACCTATAACAACCGCAAAACCATCCCACACAACATCCATTTCCCATTACCATCCCAATAATAGGTCAGGAATTATGAATACAAAAACTTTGACCGAATTGGCTTTTATTTAGGAGAAAGCTAAAAACACCCTTTTCTCCACTTAATCGAAATCAAAGCTCAAAACTAAGAACTCCACCCAACACCCAGGAGTTGAAGATGTGCAATTAGCTGAGGAAAATGGCCATTTGTGTCGATGATCTCCATCGTTGATTTGGCCTTGATCTTCTTCTGCATGAAGTATCCGATGGAGATGAGGACGGTAAGATCATTGGTGGTCTGGATTATAGTGCATGGGTTTGTAACCTTTTCAAGCATGTCTCTTTGTTACACAAATGACCAATATCCAAGCTAAATAACATATGAAGGTGTAGAAAAATCCCTACCTCAAAGGAAGAAGATGAGCCACGCAAGAGAAGAACCCTAAGAACACCGAAACTCATTTATGTTCGGATCAAAATGTAGATCTTGATGCACTATACCTTTTTCTCAAAGGCACTAGGGTGAGTAGATCGGCGGATCTAGATGAAATCTTAGAGAGAAGGTGAATTCTATAGAGAGAGGCTCAAGAACTAGCTTTTTGGAAAGTTTTAGAGAGAGAGAGAGAAGAAAAAGTGATTCAAAATGTCATCTCCTCCAACTGAAATACACGCAGTCCGCTCGAGCGTGGAAAGCCCCGCTTGAGCGTCAGACACAAGGTTTCGCTTGAGCGTGAAAAGCATCGCTCGAGCGTGGAATGCACACTTCCAGAAGTTCTGCAGACAAAGGTCCCCGCTCGAGCGTGGAAGTAGATGCTCGAGCGTCCGATGCACATTTCCAGTATTTTAGACCTGCAAAAATAAATATTGAGATTTGACGATTCCCACTCGAGCACAAGAATGGCCGCTCGAGTGAAGGAGTGAAATTGTCAAGCCTGCTCGAGCAGACTCGAGCGCAGGAATTCCTACTCGAGCGGAGAGGCCAAAATCTGGGCAACACAGGTTTTGAAAAGTAATCAACCAACCTGTCCCAAACGCACAACTACAACCCGTGGTGGTACTTATAAAATAATTACTCAAAACACTGTTTAATAAACAGTTGTATCCATGGATTTTCCTTATTGTATAAAATAAAGTTCATAAATTAAATATGTTAATATAATTTATAAAACACAAATTGTGTAAAATAACTTGTGGTAACTGAAAATATACATAAAATATATGATGGTGACTCAAGGTATAATATAACTCATCTTAAAATTTACACCTCACTATTTCTTTCCACTACCAAAGACCTTTTCGACTTTCAGTATTTTCTTCCCCTTTTCTTATTTTCTTTTCCTTGTTCTATTCACGGCACTACTACTCCTTTTATACAAAGTTTCATACTTGCTCAACAAATTTGGGTGACACGTAGCCTCTCTATTTTGCAGCCATCATCATGTCCTAGACTGAAAGCTTATCCCTCAAATGGATAAGTTTAGATAAGTTGCGTAGGTACACTTTGACCCCCAAATTTCTTACTAATTACATTGTTTTACAAAACTACACATAATAATACAAAATAAATTGTATATTTTCCCAGCTGTGATTAAATAATATTAGTATAAATTTTAAAGAATAAGTAAAAATCTGGATTGTTACAATCTTCCATTCTTTTAAAATTTCGTCCTCGAAATTGATTCAGCAAATTATCTCATTGTTTTTGCTGCCCAATCTGATACAATTATTTCTTACCTTTTTTTATAATTAAATTTTTGACCTCTTTGCTCAAATAAAATATAAAATATAAATAAATGGACTTAACATTTAAGTACCAATTCCCTGTTATCCAACTTCCTACTTGTGAGTGTGTCCTAAACTCCAATGATTTTTTTTTTTTTGAATAAACCTGGCTTTGATACCACTTGTCACGACCTGCTCCCCGTACCCAAGGGTTAAGTATCGTGATGGCCAGTAACTGAAGTTACAATTCTTAAACAAATTACTAAACGCGAGCAAAAAAATATTTAAGTGAGGGTACCAAAATAATCATCGGAGCTTCTATTTTTATAACAAAATTTATTGACCAAAAGGCCGATATTTATATAAAAATACCATAAAGGTGTTGTGTGTGTCTATTCGCAGCCCCGCATCTAAGACTCTTTAAAAGCTATTTCTGAATTACATTGTTTCTTGAAAATTGGTAAACAGCTATAAGCACTTGCCAGAGTGAGAAATATTATACTGAGAGAGCATGAGGGTATAAAATCACCATGGATAATTATTGGCTAAATCAAGCTTGATATAAAATGCAGAACATATAATACAGAGATAATTTGACATATAATACAGAAATCATATAAACAAAATAATCATAACCACGGTACAGAACGGAACAGAACAGATGCATGGACTCAAGAAGTGGCTCATACGAACTGTAGAGGTGGCTCCTGCCATAGTATAGCACTTAGTTCCATACAACACTTTACTTCACACCAGAAATCATAACCACTGTACAGAACAGAACATGCGTATGGACTCAAGAGGTGGTTCGTACGAACTGTAGAGGTGCCTTCTACAATAGTGTAGCACTTAGCTCCGTACAGCACTTTGTTCCACACCAAAAATCAGAGTGTCAGTGGATCCATGACAAACAGAGGGTCACAAAGTTACTAATCAGAAGGCCAATGATTATTTAAGTCCCCAAGGCATGAGACCTCCGTGGTGGTATTTATAAAATAATTACTCAAAACACATTTTAATAAACATGTATATCCATGAGTTTTTCTTATTATATAAAATAAGGTTCATAAATTAAATATGTTAATATAATTTATAAAATACAAATTACGTAAAATAACTTATGGTAACTGAAAATATACATAAAATATATGATGGTGACTCAAGGTATAGTATAACTTATCTTAAAATTAATACTTCACTCTTTCTTTCCACTACCAAAGACCCTTTCGACTTCTAGTATTTTCTTTCCCTTTTCTTTATTTTTGTTCTATTCACAACATTACTACTCTTTTTATACTAAGTTTCATACTTGCTCAACAAGTTTGGGTGACACGTAGCCTCTCTATTTTGCAGTCATCATGTTGTCTATACTTAAAGCTTGTTTTGCAAAATTACACATAATAATACAAAATAAATCATATATTTTCTCAACTGTGATTAAATAATATTACTATAAATTTTAAAGAATAAGTAAAAATCTGGATTGTTACAAAACTAACCTTTAATAGTCTTCGAAGAAGAGATTAAAAATAATGAGTTGCATGAACTTGACCTTTATAAGGTGAGAAGGTTGGGAATGACGTGGAAAATGATGTATGACAGTTAGGGTTCTCAGCTGAAAAAGATAGTAGGTTGGAGAGAGAGAGAGAGAGAGAATTGAAAATTTTCTTATTATAAAATAAATATTATTTTCAGGTAAGATGGCATAATTATAATAATATTTTTGTTTTAAAAAAGAATGGTAAATGTATAACAACATAATAATTAATTTTATGTAATTAATATGATGTGTTAGTCAATAGGATTTTTAAAATAACAAAAATTAAAAATTTTAGGATGAAATCTTGGAGATTCTTTAGCGTTTATCATTAAAATAGCACTCTGTTATAATATATGTATATATAGATTTGAAAAAATCCAAAAAAAAAAAATAAAATAAAATAAAAAAGCATCATAGTAATATTTTTGTTTTAGAAAAGAATGGTAAAGGTACAACAACATAATAATTAATTTTATGTAACTAATATGATGTGTTAGCCAATATGATTTTTTTAAAATAACAAAAATTAAGAATTTCAGGATGATATCTTGAATATTCCTTAGCTTTTATCATTGAAATGTCACTTTACTATAATATATATAGATATAGATTTGAAAAAAGCCAAAAAAATAAAATAAAATAAAAAAATGAAAAAAGCTTTTTTATAAATATTTTTTTAATACTTTTTTTCAAATATTTTTATTTATTTATTTATTTTTCTAGTTCATCTAGTCGACCAGATTTTAAAAGTCTAAACTTTTTGAAAATAAAATCAAAAAAATCACTAAAAATGAAAAAAAAATAAAAATAAAAGTTACTCAAAATGCCAATATAAAAAACAATACATGATTTCTATCGATTGTTGCCATAATTTAAGCTATGACACTATTGGATATTTCTATAAATAAAGCATTAAATTGTACATACAATAACATAATTTAAAGAAGAAATCTTTATGACATATGTAATTTAAAATTTAAAAAATATATATTTTTGGAAAAACATGTTTGGATTGAAGGTAATGGAAAGTCTTTTGAATTAAGACTTTGTCATTTCCATAATTATTGATTCTATTATTGGTAATAAGTGATTGTAATTCAATTTAATGGAATTCATTCGGAGAATTTAAATATTATTTTAATTTAACTAAATTAGATTTTGGACCAATTGTAAGATACCACGTGTATTTTAAAAATTATAAAATTAAGAAAAATTGAGAAAATTAGAGTGAGACTTCCAATCTCAAAGAGGGCACAACGTTTTTGCTTATATTATACTAGTGTAATACTTGTGATATGTAAGGGTGTAAAATTGGCCTGCCAGCTCTTGGGCCGCCGCAGCCCAGGTGGGCCAGGCCTAGTCAGGCTCGAGCCTGAGTCCAACCCGAGACCCTTGGCCTTAGCCTAGCCCATCTATTTCACAGCCCGCCTGACCCGTGGCGCAGCCCACCCCGACCCGAATTTTTTTCCCCAACCCCACTAGGCTCCATGTGCTGCACAAGTGCGCAATGTCCAACCAACTGTAAAAAAAAATTGAAAAAAAAAAAAATTTATTCAAACGGTCAAATGACTGTTTCCTACCAACGACCACAATTTTTTTTTTTAATAATATAAATTAACCCCTCCTTTCTCCCAACTCCTATAAATATCACCTCTCTCCCATTTCATTTCTCATAGACAAATTTCTCTTTCAACTCTCAACTCTCTCAATTAATTTTTAAATCTCATCTCTAAGTGACAATTGCAATTGTGCAAGAAGAAACTTTTAGCATAAGAAATTAATTTTTATATCGCATTCGCCAATCGGTAACATTAATTATTTGAATTAATACTTATTAGTTACTTATTTTTTTACGTTAATTATTTCGTAACATAGTAGTTGTTATTCTGAAATTCATTATTGTTTACTCATTATTTTAATTAATTGTTAGTTCATATATATTATTTTACTTACATCATTATGAATCTTAAATTCCTAATGTTTATGTTGATATTGATGCATATACACAACATGAATTTGTTTATTCTCCTTCTAATGTACCTAATATCCTTCTTCAAACAACAACATTATCATCTAGGGGCACGTCTAGTACTATTTGAGAGCATTTTGAAAGAGTACCTGTAACTAATCCTCATGGTACAACTGTATTTAAAGAAAAATGTAAATATTATAGCGATTTTAGTTTTATACCCGACTCATTTGATATTCTGGACTCGGATTTTATGGTTTTGTATTGTTGTTCTTGTCTTATTCCTCTTTTACCTCCTTAAGTTTGGCTATTGGATTGTATTGGTTGCGTTTGGAACAGGTTGGTAACTTGGTTTTCAAACTTTTGTTGCCCAGAAATTTATTTCTTTGCTCGAGCGTCACTTCTTGCGCTCAAGCAACCTTTGTGAATATTTAGTACTTTTGCAGATCTGCAAAACTATTGGGAGAGTATATTATACTCTTAAGCGTTGCTTCCTGCACTCGAGCGGTCTTGTGCTCGAGCAATGGTCTTCTATCTATAAAACTTTTGGAAGTGAGTATTCTACACTTGCGTGTCACTTTTTGCGCTTGAGCAATGACACCTTTTTCATTATGTCTTAGTGCTCAAGCGGT
The DNA here is from genome assembly GCF_004153795.1 of Camellia sinensis. Taxonomy (NCBI): domain Eukaryota; kingdom Viridiplantae; phylum Streptophyta; class Magnoliopsida; order Ericales; family Theaceae; genus Camellia; species Camellia sinensis. The sequence continues at coordinate 1,870,911 of NW_021025105.1, forward strand.
AATCATTTTTGTGTCTAGACGCTCGAGCGTCACTTCTTGTGTTCAAGCAGATGGTGCGTATATTAGTTCGTAAAAGTCACTTTTTACATCATTTTTTCATCTCTTTCTTTCTCTAAACATTTCAAAACCCTAAAGTTCAGACATTCTCTCTCTAGGACCTACTCTCACTCAACAAATATACCAAGATCTGCCCATTTCTCCACCCTACTCTCTTTGTTAAAAAAGTAGAGCTCACCTAGAGCTTCATTTTTATCCAAATAAAGTTGGGCTTCGACTTTATTCGAGTTTCATCCGTACTTTTCTCGTCTTGTAGGTTTGAGGTAGGGATTTTCTACACTCTTTTATGATTTTTAACTTAGCTATTTGTTTTTAATAAACAATATTGTGATTTTGGAGGATTTTGAATAAAACTAGGGTTTTGGTTTAAAATCAAAAGAGGGGTTTTCAAATGGTTGTATGGAAAATGGTTGTGGGAGTGAAAATGGCTGAGGCTTCGGCCCATCTTGCATACATTCTGGAGCCACTTCAGGCTTTATTACTATATCATTGTCAGGAGGCTCTTCTTTTGACTCGGAGTCGGTGACTGAAGAAACCGACTCCCCGCACCTTCATAAATAGTACACCATCTTGCCCCCTTCTCGGACTTTCATCACCTTCCGATGAATAGGCAGACTTTCTGGTCTAGAGATCGCTCGTTTACTTGATTCTGCCCTTGGCTCCTTATCATCTTTGATATCCTCCTAACGAGGAATTTTGACCCCCCGAGGCTTAGAGGTGGTGGGAGCTTCTTCGACAGCCAATTCGGTGAAGTAGATGGCATCAGAATAATGAGCTTCATGGACCTCAAAAGGCCTTTCTGTAGCCTGAATTGTCATTGTCTTCTTTCCCCATTTAGCCTTAACACACTGATGATAACTTGATGGTACAACCCTGTGTCTATGCATCCAGTTCCTCCCTACGATGATGTGGTAGTTTGCCTCGGAATTGATAATATGGAACTTGGTGGCCGAGCGAATCTCTCCGACGGCTAAATCAATTGTTACGCATCCGATAGTAACTCTCATTTCACCACCGAAGCCAGTGATGACTATCGGCTGCTTCACAATGCGCTCTTCAGAGATTCCGGCCTTTTCTAGAGTAGCGCGAGTCATAATGTTGATAGAGGCTCCACTATCTAGAAAGGCCCTTTTGAACTCAACCCCGTTAATAAAAGCAGTCACATAAAGCGGGCAGTTATGAGAAAAAGGATACTTCCGATCAACCTCGGAGAAAGTAATGGCACTAGATTTCTCTTTTGCCTTCCTCGGGATAGATCCCTCAGTCGACATGCATTCCTCATGGTGTGCCTCGGCTGTATTAATGATAGACTTGGTGATTTCTGTTCTTGCCTCCCAGGAAAGTCCAAGCTGGTCAAAGAACTGCTTGAACTTTACACAGTCTTGCAAGGTTTTGGCATAGTGATCCGGATCTTTTTCCACTTTTGGAGGCTCGTTGTTAACCATCTCCTCGGTCTCTTCAAAATAAGATGCCACATAAACATGGTGTCCTCCTCTTCCGTAGTACTCTTCTCCTCCTTCTGGATAAAAGGGATCGTCGACATGAGTTGTGGAGGTTCTTCCCTCTGGATCGAGAGCACTTCCATAGTAAACTTGCGCACCCTCGGGCTCGAGGATGTCGTCTAGATAATAATCATCGTCATCGCGATTGGTGATAGCCTCGATCATCGGGCCTTCATAAGCTATCATAGCAACATTCTTTCCCTTGTCTCGGTGCTGAGGATATGGTTGTTCTCGGATGTCTTGAGTCCCTTGCTTTTTGAACCTCAATTCGTCTGCCTCGACTTTATCTCTGAAGATTTTCTTGAGAGTCCAACACTTCTCTGTCGGATGTTTCAATGTACGATGGTAGACACAAAATTTAGGGCTCTCGCGGTCCTTTTTTGATGGTATTTCTTCGACATAAGGCAATTTTAGCTCTCCGTCGGCCACCCATTCCTTAACTAGAGCTTTCACTTCCTCGATTCCACATGGATAAGAAACATTCCCCTTTTCACCATTATATTGCTTTCTCTTCTGGCCTCTATGACCTCCTCCTTGTGACTTTCGGGTATCTGGGGTAGAAGCAGCAGCAACAATAGGTCCACGAGACGATTTGAAACTAGTCTTGTAACTGGCCTTAAATCCGGACTCCTAAACCTGAAGAATGCTAATGTTCCGAGCTGCTTCTATTAATGCCGAGAAGGTGGGTAGCTTGTGATTAACTAGAAACATTTTGTATCTACTCAACGCCCCTTCTAGACAGATTTGAACCAGATAACTCTCCTCCACTGCTTTATGGCAATCCACAGCCTTGTCTTGAAACCTTTTGGCGTAGTCAAGGATATCTTCACTTTCCTGCTGCTTTTCTTTACACAATGTAAGTGTGGTCACCTTCTCCGCCACTTGAAAGAACTTAGAGTGGAATTTGTTAACCATTTTCTCCGAACTTCGGATAGAGTTTAGGGCCAAATTAACATACCAACTATATGCTCGGTCGGTGAGGGACTTAGAGAATTCTCTCAGCCGGAGGACGTGGTTTGAACCATGAATACCCAGAGTCTCGATGAATCGCACAACATGTTCTCGAGCATTTCCTTGTTTGCCATCGAACTTGATGAATTTCGGCACTGTATACCCCTTAGGGTATGGATAGCTCAGCATCTCAATGGGGTAAGGCGGCTTGACATCCGGATCAGGCAAAGAGAGTAAAGTCCTCTTGCCCCGCTCGAGATCGAACATGGCTTGCACATCGGCGAGAGTGAGAAACTGTTGAGGGAGAGAGTTTGATGGTGGCATTCCCGGAACTTGGCTTATGGACCCAAAGACTGAGCTAGGGGCGACTTGGCCATTCTGGTGCTGCGAATTCATCATTGGTGAGGACATTTGATGATACTGGCCATCAGTACCAATAGACAAGCCAGTTGGTGATGGGACATTGAATTGAGGCCCGTAAAGTCCACCGCACGGCGCCGCTATACCGGGTTGTGCTTACAAATTTGTTGTTGGCACCAAAGGAAGCCCATTTGGTGCTTGGGTAACATTTACTAGTGGCGTAACAAGATTAGGTACGGGCAGAGCTCCCTTTTTGCGCCATCATGCTCCTCATGTTTTTCTGGACACCAACAGTCGCCGGAGCGCCATTCATTACACCAGAACCTCCCCTAGTCACCATTGGATCTTGGATTGGCATGCCATGGAGCCCGGGCATGGGCAAACTACTGCCACCTACTGTGGTTTGAGCAAGTGTTACTGTGGCCGTGTTGCCATGAGCTATAGGCTGATTGGGGCCTACTTCTCCTTGGATTTGATTTTGCGCTCCGGCGGGAATAACTCCACCACCAGTTTGATTTCCATTTGGCGCTGGTGCAAAGTTAGAACTCATCACCAACATGGTGTGAGTGAGACTCTGAAGAGTGGTAAGAATCTTCTGTTGAGTATTTTGAAGTCCTTGAATGGCCTCAAGCAAAAGTGGTTGATCTGGAGCCGTGGTTCTGTCATCACCACCATTAGAGGATCCTTGTTGGTGAACTTCATCTTCTCCCGCCATCCTTGTTGGAGTTGTGTGGATTCCAGATCTCGTTGAGACCATTAACCAATCCGCCTCCCCAGCAGAGTCGCCAAAATGTAGGAGAGGGTTCAAGAAAAGAGTTGGAAAATTCGAAGATCTTCGAAGATCCTTGAAGAACAATTTCGAATTCTCTAGAATATGATGAGAGGCTTAGATTCTTCAATAACCTCAACTTAGGAACACAACAACAAAGGAGATGATGGAGATAAGAGATTGGGTGAAGAAGAAGGCAAAATGGCTAGAGAGAGAATAATGGCAAGGCTCTCCCATGGATCTCCCACTTTCACTCTCAAGGTTGATAATGGTGAAGGGAAATTAGTTCTTTCCTAAGAGTTAATCTTCCAAAATCTATCCCTTGTGATGCTATGGGTGGGTGCTATTTATAGGCACCTCATGATGTAGGATGGAGCCCATGTGCAAGGCACATGGGGAATATTCTCACTAACCACCTTGTCCGAGAAGGTGACCTCTCCGAGGATAAGGAAAACCCCGAAGAGGAGATCAACCTCTCGGCGAACCCTTCTTCTTAGCCACACCTAACCAATGATCCCCAATCATCCCAAAGGGTCAGGGGTAGTCCCAGAGGACGTCCTGCCGCATAAGGGTTAGGGGTAGTTCAAGAGAACGCCCTGCCGCAAATATTGTCGAGTCTCAGGGACCCCCTAGATCGTGCCACCTCAACCCAGGTACAGGCTAGTTTAACCGAAGAGTGAATTTATCTCCACTCACCGTCCTCAGGATCGGGTCCTTTGTTTAGACTCCATTACGCCCATGGTTCTGGTACGTAGATCCCAGAAAGCTCCGAGCCCGCAAGTGTTCTGGGACTCATTAACGGAGCGACTTCTAGATTGCATTTGAATCCGTTCGAAGCCAAGTGCTTCGGACCTCTAAGTTCGTGGATCCGAACCCTTTCGAGTCCGAGTGCCTCGGATCTCTATGCTTGCTCAATACCTTTCCGAATCCGGGCTCGAGTAAGTCTCTAAGTTCGTGGATTCGAACGCTTTCGAGTCCGAGTGCCTCGGGTCTCTAGGCTTGCTCAATACCCTTTTAAGTCCGGGCCCGAGTAAGTCTCTAAGTTCGTGGATCTGAACCCTTTCGAGGCTTAGAGCGATTCAGCCCGTTTGATGGCAATAAATCTAGGCCCACCGATTCTTGGACTTGCAATAAATTCGGGCCCACTAATCTTGGGCTATTGGGCCTAAATAATTTAGTGGGCTCAAATTAGCCCCTCTTACATTTGCCCCTTGCGTGTATGAGAAATTGTAATTTTCTCGGACATGCATAGTTTCACCTTGTCTGTCATGCTCCGCATGACGTCTTCGGGAATATTTGGTCTTAACAGCGTATATGGATAAAGCTGAGGGCTCACCGTAATTTACAGATAAAATCGACAAGTAATATTAAAAATAATTAAATAACTTTTTTTTTTCACTCCAGGCAAAAATTAAGGCGCAGAATAGTTCTCCACTGCAAGGAAATAAAATAAAATAATGCACCCACTAATTTTTATTTTTTTATTCTTAAAAAAAAAAAATAAGCCCACATTTCTTTCTAGTCAAATTTGACTTTGCTTTCCTTTAACAACTTATAAAATTTCAAAGGAAAATGCTAGAGGTCCCAAATTTTCTACCAAATAAATGACCAAATGTCTCACATGGGTGTGAGGTCCACAAAATTGCAGACCCCACACCCATGTGAGACATTTGGTCATTTGTTTGGTAGAAAATTTGGTGTCTCTAGCATTACCCAATTTCAAATGCGCAGATTCAAAGCGCATTTTCCCTCTCTCCAAGGCAAATTCTGGAAGCCCACTTTTCCTTCTCTAAAACCTTGATGGCCCATTATAAATACGTATATCTTTATACCTTTTGTCAAACCCTATTCTTAGCCCCCTCTTTTTATTTGTTGCACAGCGCCGCTCTCTCTCTACACAGAGAGACCCATCTTTCTTTCTTCTTCCTCAAAACTGACCGAAAGGTCTGCTGCTACAATACCAGAGGCCAACATCATACCAGAGCTTCTTCACGTTTTTGCAACCCGTTGAAGACCACTGCCGCTGGCCTCCTCCTTTTATTCTCCGTCACTTCAGCTGGGGCTGCACATGCCGTGAACCATCACCATTGCTTGCAGCAGCTTTGTTACAACGCAGACCTTGCCCACGTTGTTGAGCACCCCGTCGGCCCACGCGACAGCCAATCGGAGTTCCACCTTGTACGTGTGACCATCTAGCTCATTACTTCACGCTCTCCACCTGCAACTTCACCACTGTCTTCAGCCGTGATTTGGCCAACGCCGACCACGCCTCCTTTTCAACGTGGCGTTGGTCTGCCCAGCTACTCCGTTGCTTGCATTTATGACATCTCTTCTTCTTCTTCTTCTTTTTGTTCTGTGCTTCATCTTCCTTACTTCACTACCGAATTTTTTTTTTAGGTTGCACGTTGTTCATCGCGTTGCTGTTAGATTTGTAAATACAAGCTAAAAACCCTTTTTGTCAAACCCATTCTCAGCCCACTCTCTCTAACAGAGACAGATTCGGAGTTCGTCTACTGACCTCTCTTTGCTGCAACTCCGACCACTGTTGACTGCGACGGTTCCAACGCACACCACACACGTTCGCCCTCTCAACGCAACGTGTGTGGTCCCCCACTTTCACTCTCAAGGTTGATAATGGAGAAGGGAAATTAGTTCTTTCTCAAGAGTTGTCTCCTCAAAATCCATCCCTTGTAAAGCTATGGATGGGTGTTATTTATAAGCACCTCATGATGTAGGATGGAGCCCATGTGCAAGGCATATGGGGAATATTCCCTCTAACTAGCTTATTCGAGGAGGTGATCTCTCTAAGGATGAGAAAAATCCCGAAGAGGAGATCAATCTCTCGGCGAACCCTTCTTGTTAGTCACACTTAACCAATGATCCCTAATCATTCCAAAGGGTTATGAATAGTCCCAGAGGACGCCTTGCCGTAGAAGGGTCAAGGGTAGTTCAAGAGAATGCCCTGCTGCAAATATTGTCGAGTCTCAAGGACCCCCTAGATCGTGCCACCTCGACCCGGGTATAGGCTAGTTTAACCGAAGAGTGAATTTATCTCCACTCACCGTCCTCAGGATCGGGTCCTTTGTTCGGACTCCATTACGCCCATGGTTCTGGTACGTAGATCCCGGAAAGCTCCAAGCCCGCAAGTGTTCTGGGACTCATTAATGGATCGACTTCTAGATTGCATTTGAATCCGTTCGAAGCCAAGTGCTTCGGACCTCTAAGTTCGTGGATCCGAACCCTTTCGAGTCCGAGTCCGAGTGCCTCGGATCTCTATGCTTGCTCAATACCTTTCCGAATCCAGGCTCGAGTAAGTCTCTAAGTTCGTGGATCCGAACCCTTTCGAGTCCGAGTGCCTCGGGTCTCTAGGCTTGCTCAATACCGTTTCAAGTCCGGGCCCGAGTAAGCCCCTAAGTTCGTGGATCTGAACCCTTTCGAGGCTTAGAGCGATTCAGCCCGTTTGATGGCAATAAATCTAGGCCCACCGATTCTTGGACTTGCAATAAATTCGGGCCCACTAATCTTGGGCTATTGGGCCTAAATAATTTAGTGGGCCTAAGTAATTTAGTGCGCTCAAATTAGCCCCTCTTACATTTGCCCCTTGCGTGTATGAGAAATTGTAATTTTCTCGGACATGCATAGTTTCACCTTGTCTGTCATGCTCCGCATGACGTCTTCAGGAATATTTGGTCTTGACAGAGTATATGGATAAAGCTGAGGGCTCACCGTAATTTACAGATAAAATCGACAAGTAATATTAAAAATAAATAAATAACTTTTTTTCTTTTTTTTTTTCACTCCAGGCAAAAATTAAGGCGCAGAATACTTCTCCACTGCAAGGAAATAAAATAAAATAATGCACCCACTAATTTTTATTTTTTTATTCTTAAAAAAAAAATAAGCCCACATTTCTTTCTAGTCAAATTTGACTTTGCTTTCCTTTAACAACTTATAAAATTTCAAATGCGCAGATTCAAAGCGCATTTTCCCTCTCTCCAATGCAAATTCTGGAAGCCCACTTTTCCTTCTCTAAAACCTTGATGGCCCATTATAAATACGTATATCTTTATACCTTTTGTCAAACCCTATTCTTAGCCCCTCTCTCTAACAGAGGCAGATTCATATTCAGAGTTCATCTTCATTAAGAAACTCTGCTTCGCCGTTTGCTCATTGCCGACTGCCTCCTTTTTTTTTTTGGAATGGCAGCAAGCCCATTAGATATATACACATGTATATTCAGATTTTTTTTTTAGAGTATATTCCAAGGATCATACCTCTCCCTTTTTCTATTTAAAGAAAGGGAGGAAACCTTATTCTCAACCTACTGTCTTTCTGGAAATAACACCCCAGAGCTTCGGCTTTCTTGGCTCTTCATTGAAGACCACTACTGCCAGCCCCCTTCTTTCTTTCTTCATCACTTCGGCTGAGCTTTCACACCGCCGCAGCTGTTATTGATCATCACTAACACCAACTCATCTACAACTGTGATCTGGCCAATGCCGACCATGACGCCCTTTCAACGCGGCGTCAGTCTGTCCAACTACTCCGTCGCTTGTTCACGTTGCAATTCGTGGCACTGTAAACAACGAGATTCAAACCACTGCTCACATGCATCATTGCGAGACCGGTTCATTCTTGGCTGACCCACCGTGGCCGATGGTTCTCTCTCTACAAGACAAAACCAGCTTTCAACATTTTCATAGAGGCTCTGCTTCTGCAATAACGGATGACAACACCAGCTGCTTCCATTTACTTTTCTATTCTTTTATATATATATATATATATTTTTTTTTTCTTTTGGGGATAAAGACAAAATTCCTAATCTCTCTCTTTTGTTGCACAGCCATTTCGGGCCTCCTCCTCTCTCTGAAACCAAGACCAACTCAGCACTCTTGTTCTTCAACAAAGCTCCACAGCTGCCGAACAAAAGGCCACACAAGCCATTGTCGTCGGCCTTCGTGAGAGTCACTGTTGACGCCGACCATGCCGCCCTCTCAATGCGTCGTTGGTCGGTCTAGCCAGAAATTTCTCGGACTGATTTGGCTTTCGAAATACCAGTGCTCACGCTACTGCCAACCTATCTTGGCTGTCCACGGCGCCGGCTCTACCGGTCTTGTTCTTTATTTCTTCAGTCCAAGCCATGACTAACCAGCGTCGACCACACCACCGATTCAACGTGGTGTTGGTCTGCCTAGTTGTTCCAGTGCCAACCACACACCTCGCCCTTCTAACGCGTCGTGTGTGGTCACTAACTCCACTGCGACATCACCGCTGGTTCCGGCCTCGCTCGTCCAATGCCAACCACACACGTTTGCCCACTCAACGCCGTGTGTGGTCCTCCCTAGCATCGTTCAGCTTCAGTTTGTATTATCACTCATCCCTTTCTTGATCATTGTTGCCTTAAATCTGGTTCCTCAAATCTGTGGGTGAGTATATATATAAAAATATATTTAAAACTTGGTGCAAGCTTTTTTGTGTAAACCCACTTTAGAACCTCTTGTAAAAACCCATTGATGCTGAATCTGATATGTGTTGTGGGCTTTGCTTAAATATATATGAGTTTTTGGGTTGAAATTTGATCTCCTGATCATGAGATAACCACCACTCTTGCTGGATTTTATTTTATTTGTAAGAAATCTTGGACTGTGAAATTTGTTACTTAACTTACTCTGTTTGTTTAGAGTCAGAGTCTTGTATAAACTAGGTCTTTAATATTGAATACTGTAATTTGAGAGAGAATGACCCACTTGAATCTTGTATGAGTTATTGATGTTGAGGAAGAACATGTAATCCACGTGAGTGTTGTTGCTAGCTTTGCTTGAATGGGACGAATAAAATAAATGTTGTTGTTGAATGATTGATTGTCGTTTTGTTGATCTTGTGGATGCTTGGGAAATACATAGCTGATGCCAAAATTGTGTGTGACGATTGTAGCTTTACATCGACTTGAGAGGAACCGGCCTGGAGAGACAAAACCTTGATTGTTGCATTTTCAAGAACTTGCTCAAAGTAATGAAATTGTTGTAGCTTAAATAGATCATTATTATTTGTTGATGTTGCCCCATTCCGATAATGTCTGAATCAGGATATGAAATTGATATTGCTCATCTCATTTGTTGGCTTTACTATTTCAGGCAAATAAATTTTTGTGCGAAATCCATGGCCCCGAGGCCTTCAGAATCTTCACTAATGAGAGCAAGGGCTATCCTTCGAAAGTCTGAACGAGAGCAAAACTGTCCCTTAGGAGTCTGAAAGTAGCATACACCTTACTTCGGAAAGAAAGATCCCTCTGGATGGGAACCGAGTCTACCAAGCTTGCACCAATAGAAGTAAAGATTGTGTCCCAGAAGTCCGAGCAGAAGCAAGGCTGTCCCTCAGAAGTTCGAACGAAAACAAGGCACTCCCTTAGAAGTCCGAGCAGAAACAAGGCTGTCCCTCGGAAGTCTGAGTGGATGTGCACTTCTACTTCGGCAGCTAATGGAAGCAAAGGCTATCCCTCGGGAGTTCGAGTAAGAGTCCACTCTACTTTGAAAAGAAAGATCCACGTAGCTCGTAATGATGAAATGAGGTTTGTTCCTTAGAGTCCAAATGGAAGCAAGGGCTGTCCCTTGAAAGTCCGGGTGGAAGCACACTCTTTTCTTTGGCAAACAAAATCCCTTCTGGCTGGTAACTACAAGAAAGATCCCTCCTGGCTGGCAACCGAATCTATCAAGCCTGTACTAACGGAAGTAAAGATTGTTCCCTAGAAATTCGAGCGGAGACAAAGTTGTTCCTCGGAAATCCAAGTGGATGTATACTCATTTCTTCGACAATCAATGGAAGCAAATGCTATCACTCGAAGCTTGCACTGACGGAAGCGAGATCTATTCTTCGAAAGTCTGAGTGGGAGCACACACTCTACTTCAGCAAGAAAGATCTTCAAAGCTCGCATTGATAGAAGCAAGGGCTATTCTTCGGAAGTCCGAGTGGGATCACACACTCTGCTTCAACAAGAAAGACCCTCGAAGCTTGCATTTACGGAAGTAAGGGCTGTTCTTCGGAGGTCCGAGTGGGTGCAACACTCTACTTTAGCAAGAAAGACCCTCGAAGCTTGCATTGAAGGAAGCAATGGCTGCTCTTCGGAGGTCCGAGTGGAAGTACACTTCTACTGTGTCAAGAAAACTCCCTTCAGGTTGGTAACTGAGTCTACTATTCCACTTTCTTCTTTGAAGGGCAACAAAAATTAAAAACTATTTCAAGCAACATAACATAATGAAGATATACAATGTAGAGAAAATAACTTCTAATAGAGATACATAATATGGAGGAAATAAATTTCTTCATGACAGAAGAAAGATAGAACTCCTTGGATAATGCAGTAAATATAAATTGTAAATGTCATAGATCGACTTCTTCTACGGAATGTTGAAATTTGCCCCTAGAGTTGCAAGATCATTTGGAAAGCTTTCACCAGCTGCTCGGGTTGTGGCCATCATACACTATCATAGCCATGTCTTTGGATCTTTCTATACAAACTGATATCCCCATCCCCGTAAGACCTTTCATGGATCTGTTGTAGTCGGAAACTTGCTTCTTGTTGGCCAACACACCGGGCTAGGAATCCGGTACCTCCTCGGAAGTAAAGTTCACCTTGAATAATTATGAATTGGGCAAGCTTGGCCATAGTTAATTTTCCAACTTTGCTTATGAGTTGTTCGAGGACTACTCCTCTCCAACCCTCCGGAAGGCTTTTGTCTTCAGGTATTATCGAAGGCTCTGTTCTCTTCTTGATAATAATTGTCGCCTCCTCCTCTGAGATATCAACTCTTGCCCATAATGTAGCGAGGGCATCTGAAAACTTGTTGCCGGAACGAGGCACATGCTCTATTTCGACCTTCTGAAATTTGTCAAGAAGCCTTTGGACTATTGTTCGATATGTGGCCAAGACAGGCTCCTTTAAGACGAACTGTCTTGAAACTTGCTTCGCTATCAACTTTGAGTCCCCCCGAATCTGAATCTTCTTGATACTGTGCTTCTCAGCTGCTATCAGGCCTAACGTAAGAGCCTCATACTCGGCTTCATTATTCGAACAATGGAAATCCAGTTTATAAGACAAATATAACTTTTTCCCACTTTTGCTTGTAAGGACTATCCCGGTTCCTCCTTTACCTCCGGCTGCTGCTGCGTCAAAGCTCAATGTCCAAAAGCTTTCCTCGGAAGCCATAGCTGTATGCACCTCTCCTCTTACTTCTTTATTCACTGGTTCATAGTCACCACTTGGAAATTGAGCAAGGAGGTCAGCTAAGGCTTGGCTTTTGATCGCCTTGGGGGCTAAACATGTGATCTCGAATTCACCCAGTGCTAACAACCATCTTGCCACCTTCCCGGTTAGAGCAGGCTTGCTGAGGAGGTATCGGATTGGATCACTTTTAGTAACAATCCGAATCTGATGTGCTAATAAGTAATGCCTGAGCTTTTGGGGGGTGAATACCAGAGCTAAGCAATGTCTCTCTATCGGAGTATATCGGACTTCTGCTCCTTGAATCTTCCGGCTGATGTAATACACCGGGCATTCTGCTCCATCTACATCTTGGACCAATAATGCCCCTATGGACTTGGGGGTTGAAGTTAAGTACAACATTAGAGGCACCCCGGGCTACGGGGCTATCATGGTCTGAGACAAGGTCAAGGCCACCTTAATTTTCTCGAAGGCCTTTGGGTGCTCCTGGTTCCACTCAAACTTGGCATCTCCTTTTAACAATGAGCTGAAAGGGGCAGAGATCTCTGCAAGTGTTGGGATAAACCTCCGAATATAAGACACCTTCCCGAGGAACTTCTCTAACTCCTTCTGAGAATGCGGGGGAGGCATTGCTCAGATAGACTTGACCTTGTCTTCATCTGCCTCGATACCATGCCTGTGTACAAGAAACCTGAGGAACTTCCCAGCCGTCACCCCGAAAGCACATTTGAGAGGATTCATCCTCATTTTGAATTTTTGGCATCTCTTGAATACTTTCTCAAGGTCTTGGAGATGGTCCTCTTCTTTCTTGGATTTTACCACTAGATCATCAACATAATCTTCCACCTCATGATGGATCATGTCATGAAAAATTGCATTCATAGCCCTTTGGTAAGTTGCTCCGGCATTCTTGAGTCCGAAAGGCACGACTGTATAAAAGAAGTTTCTGAGAGGTGTTCTAAAAGCAGTCTTTTCTGCGTCCTCTTTAGCCATCTTAATTTGATTGTATCCACTGAATCCATCCGTGAAGGAGAACATCTGGTGTCCCGAGGTGGTATCCACGAGGGTGTCGATGTGAGGGAATTCATCATTCGGGCAAGATTTGTTCAAATCTTGAAAGTCTACACATACTCTGATTTGACCATTCTTCTTCTTTACTGGCACTATGTTTGCCAACCACGTGGGGTACTGTATTGGCCGAATGAAACCAGCCTGTTGAAGTTTTTCAATCTCCTCCTTAATCTTCTCATCGAGATCTGGACGATACTTTCGTGCAGCTTACTTAATTGGCTTGGAGTTTGGGAACACATCAAGATAATGAGAGACTAGGTCAGGATCTAGTCCGGGCATTTCCTTATATGACCAAGCAAACACATCTGAATACTGGCTTATCAACTTTAATAACCATTCCCGCTTCTCTGGGTTGAGGCTCGAACTTATGAATATCGGCCTCGGTGTATCTTGTCCATCACTCAGATCTATTTCAATAAGTTGTTCGGGCTGAGGCTTCGGCCCATCTTGCCTGTATTCCGGAGCCACTTCAGCCTTTATCACTATGTCATTGTTAGGAGGCTCTTCTTTTGACTAGGAGTCGGTGACTGAAGAAACCGACTCCCCGCACCTTCATAAATAGTACACCATCTTGCCCCCTTCTCGAACTTTCATCACCTTCCGAGGAATAGGCAGACTTTCTGGTCTAGAGATCGCTCGTTTACTTGATTCTGCCCTTGGCTCCTTGTCATCTTTGATATCCTCCTAACGAGGAATTTTGACCCCCCGAGGCTTAGAGGTGGTGTGAACTTCTTCGACAGCCAGTTCGGTGAAGTAGATGGCATCAGAATAATGAGCTTCATGGACCTCAAAAGGCCTTTTTGTGGCCTGAATTGTCACCGTCTTCTTTCCCCATTTAGCCTTAACACACTGATGATAACTTGATGGTACAACCCTGTGTCTATGCATCCAGTTCCTCCCTACGATGATGTGGTAGTTTGCCTCGGAATCGATAATATGGAACTTGGTGGCCGAGCGAATCTCTCCGACGGCTAAATCAATTGTTACGCATCCGATAGTAACTCTTCTTTCTCCACCGAAGCCAGTGATGACTATCGACTACTTCACAATGCGCTCTTCAGAGATTCCGGCCTTTTCTAGAGTAATGCGAGTCATAATGTTGATAGAGGCTCCACTATCTAGAAAGGCCCTTTTGAACTCAACCCCGTTAATAAAAGCAGTCACATAAAGTGAGCGGTTATGAGAAAAAGGATACTTCCGATCAGCCTCGGAGAAAGTAATGGCACTAGATTTCTCTTTTGCCTTCCTTGGGATAGATCCCTCAGTCGACATGCATTCCTCATGGTGTGCCTCGGCTGTATTAATGATAGACTTGGTGATTTCTGTTCTTGCCTCCCTGGAAAATCCAAGCTGGTCAAAGAACTGCTTGAACTTTACACAGTCTTGCAAGGTTTTGGCATAGTGATCCGGATCTTTTTCCACTCTTGGAGGCTCGTAGTTAACCATCTCCTCGGTCTCTTCAAAATAAGATGCCACATAAACATGGTGTCCTCCTCTTCCGTAGTACTCTTCTCCTCCTTCTGGATCAAAGGGATCGTCGACATGAGTTGTGCAGCTTTTGCCCTCTAGATCGAGAGCACTTCCATAGTAAACTTGCTCACCCTCGGGCTCGAGGATGTCGTCCAGATAATAATCATCGTCATCGCGATTGGTGATAGCCTCGATCATCGGGCCTTCATAAGCTATCATAGCAACATTCTTTCCCTTGTCTCGGTGCTGAGGATATGGTTGTTCTCAGATGTCTTGAGTCCCTTGCTTTTTGAACCTCAATTCGTCTGCCTCGACTTTATCTCTGAAGATTTTCTTGAGAGTCCAACACTTCTCTGTCGGATGTTTCAATGTACGATGGTAGACACAAAATTCAGGGCTCTCGCGGTCCTTTTTTTATAGCATTTCTTCGACATAAGGCAATTTTAGCTCTCTGTCGGCCACCCATTCCTTAACTAGAGCTTTCATTTCCTCGATTCCACATAGATAAGAAACATTCCCCTTTTCACCATTATATTGCTTTCTCTTCTGGCCTCTATGACCTTCTCCTCGTGACTTTCGGGTATCTGGGGCAGAGGCAGCAGCAACAATAGGTCCACGAGACGATTTGAAGCTAGTCTTGTAACTGGCCTTAAATCCGAACTCCTGAGCCTGAGGAATGCTAATGTTCCGAGCTGCTTCTATTAATGCCGAGAAGGTGGGTAGCTTGTGATTAACTAGAAATATTTTGTACCTACTCAACACCCCTTCTAGACAAATTTGAACCAGATAACTCTCCTCCACTACTTCATGGCAATCCACAGCCTTGTCCTGAAACCTTTTGATGTAGTCAAGGATATCTTCACTTTTCTACTGCTTTTCTTTACACAATGTAAGTGTGGTCACCTTCTCCGCCACTTGAAAGAACATAGAGTGGAATTTGTTAACCATTTTCTCCTAACTTCGGACAGAGTTTGGGGCCAAATTAACATACCAACTATATGCTCAGTCGGTGAGGAACTTAGAGAATTCTCTCAGCCGGAGGACGTGGTTTGAACCATGAATACCCAGAGTCTCGATGAATCGCACAACATGTTCTCGAGCATTTCCTTGTTTGCCATTGAACTTGATGAATTTCGGCACTGTGTACCCCTCAGGGTATGGATAGCTCAGCATCTCAATGGGGTAAGGCAGCTTGACATCCGGATCTGGCAAAGAGGGTAAAGTCCTCTTGCCCCGTTCGAGATCGAACATGGCTTGCACATCGGCGAGAGTGAGAAACTGTTAAGGGAGAGAGTTTGATGGTGGCATTCCCGGAACTTGGCTTATGGACCCAAAGACTGAGCTAGGGGCGACTTGGCCATTCTGGTGTTGTGAATTCATCATTGGTGAGGACATTTGATGATACTGGCCATCCGTGCCTATAGACAAGCCAGTTGGTGATGGGACGTTGAATTGAGGCCTGTAAAGTCCACCGCACGGCGCCGCTATACCGAGTTGTGCTTGTAAATTTGTTGTTCGCACCAAAGGAGGCCCGTTTGGTGCTTGGGTAACATTTACTGGTGGCGTAACAAGATTAGGTACGGGCAGAGCTCCCTTTTTGCGCCATCATGCTCCTCACGTTTTCTTGGACACCAACAGTCGCCGGAGCGCCATTCATTGCACCAGAACCTCTCCTAGTCACCATTGGATCTTGGATTGGCACGCCCTGGAGCCCGGGCATGGGCAAACTACTACCGCCTACTGTCGTTTGAGCATGTGTTACTGTGGCCGTGTTGCCATGAGCCATAGGCTGATTGGGGCCTACTTCTCCTTGGATTTGATTTTACGCTCTGGCGGGAATAACTCCACCACCAGTTTGATTTCCATTTGGCGCTGGTGCAAAGTTAGAACTCATCACCAACATGGTGTGAGTGAGATTCTGAAGAGTGGTAAGAATCTTCTCTTGAGTATTTTGAAGTCCTTGAATGGCCTCAAGCAAAAGTGGTTGATCTGGAGCCGTGGTTCTGTCATCACCACCATTAGAGGATCCTTGTTGGTGAACTTCATCTTCTCCCGCCATCCTTGTTGGAGTTGTGTGGATTCCAGATCTCGTTGAGACCATTAACCAATCCACCTTCCCAGTGGAGTCGCCAAAATGTATGAGAGGGTTCAAGAACGTCGTTGGAGAATTCGAAGATCTTCGAAGATCCTTGAAGAACAACTTCGAATTCTCTAGAAGATGATGAGAGGCTTAGATTATTCAATAGTCTCAACTCAAGAACACAAGAGTAAAGGAGATGATGGAGATAAGAGATTGGGTGAAGAAGAAGGCAAAATGGCTAGAGAGAGAATAATGGCAAGGCTCTCCCATGGATCTGCCACTTTCACTCTCAAGGTTGATAATGGAGAAGGGAAATTAGTTCTTTCCCAAGAGTTAATCCTCCAAAATCCATCCATTGTGAAGCTATGGGTGGGTGCTATTTATAGGCACCTCATGATGTAGGATGGAGCCCATGTGCAAGGCACATGGGGAATATTCTCTCTAACCACCCACTTCGAGGAGGTGACCTCTCCGAGGATAAGGAAAACCCCGAAGAGGAGATCAACCTCTCGGCAAACGCTTCTTCTTAGCCACACCTAACCAATGATCCCCAATCATCCCAAAGGGTCAGGGGTAGTGCTAGAGGACGTCCTGCCGCATAAGGGTCAGGGGTAGTTCAAGAGAGCGCCTTGCCGCAAATATTGTCGAGTCTCAAACCCCCTAAATCGTGCCACCTCGACCTAGGTACAGGCTAGTTTAACCGAAGAGTGAATTTATCTCCACTCACCGTCCTCAGGATCGGGTCCTTTGTTCGGACTCCATTACGCCCATGGTTCTGGTACGTAGACCCCGGAAAGCTCCGAGCCCGCAAGTGTTCTGGGACTCATTAACGGAGCGACTTCTAGATTGCGTTTGAATCCGTTTGAAGCCAAGTACTTTAGACCTCTAAGTTCGTGGATCCGAACCCTTTCGAGTCCGAGTGCCTCGGATCTCCAGGCTTGCTCAATACATTTTCGAATCCGGGTTTGAGTAAGTCTCTAAGTTTGTGGATCCGAACCCTTTCAAGTCCGAGTGCCTCAGATCTCTAGGCTTAATCAATACCCTTTCAAGTCCGAGCCTGAGTAAGTCTCTAAGTTCGTGGATCCGAACCCTTTCGAGGCTTAGAGCGATTCAGCCTGTTTGATGGCAATAAATCTGGGCCCACCGATTCTTGGACTTCCAATAAATTCGGGCCGACTAATCTTGGGCTATTGGGCCTAAATAATTTAGTGGGCTCAAATTAGCCCCTCTTACACATAGTAATGAAGTTTTTAAAATGGTTGAGGTACTGATTTTTCCTACACTTCTTTATGCACTTTTATTTGATTATATGGAGTTTAGAGTTGCATATAAATTAATTAGAATTTTTGAAAAATTTGTGATTTATTTGCTTAAAAGGGTAATTTTTGAGAAAAATAAAGAGTTGATGCCTAAATTGCGAAAGTGTAAACTTGGAATATGTTTATAAGGTTATGAAAGAACTATGTTTTAAATTTGAACAAAAACGGACTTCGATTCGATTGGTTCTGAAATTTTTACCGTTTTGCGACCAAAAGAGCATTTTTTAAAAAAAATAAAGGAATTACGTTTAACTTTTGGGGCTTTTGAACAAAATAGGATGTCATAGTTGAATATTGTTTGGAGAATGAGTTTGGGAAGAAAATGATGTTTTCTTGGGCATTAACGGTATTATTTTGCTTAATGTATCTGTTGGAATAAAACCCACACAGTTAGAAATGGACCTTAAGAGGTTATCAGCCGTGATTTTGATATGAAAACTAGTGTAGTTGTTCATATTTGATGAGATATGGAATAGATTGTATTTATCGGAAGTTTTGGAATTTAATTGTTTAAATATTTGTTTAGAAATATCTGTTTTGGGCTATCGGTAGAGGATAGCCATGATTATTGTAGAAATACATGAGACTTAGGTAAATTGAACCACATTCCTCATTTGTTGCATTGGACATTGCATTACATTCATTTCATTGGAAATGTATCTATTTTTTAGAAATGTTTGAAAATGTATCTATTTGCGAAAAGATGAATACTTGGTGAATCTGGGTAAGGGGTGTGGAACCGCACGGTTAGGTATCGAGCCTTCCAGTTTACTGGTAAAAATGACAGTGGTAGTGTATTAGGGCCTACTTGCAGAAACTCGCCTAGAGATTCATAGGGCCTGTATTCATGTAACAGATATGGTTTAAAATGGAAATGGTTTTATATTTTTTGTTGCATCTCAGCATTGCATGCTTTACAAAAAGAGAGATAAATTGTTTTATCATGAGCATGGCATGAGCATACTCCTCTTTTGTCTTGTCATTGTTCATATGTTGTGCAGTATATCTCTACTGGGCTATGGGTCACCCTATAAGGGAAATCATTTCAGGTACAGGTGCTTTGCCTCCGCCAAGGCATTGACTTGAGAGGACTCGGAGCTGAGACTTTATTTTGTTTTATTGTTATTTGTTGAATATAAGCCCAGGGTTGTATTTGTGTTGAATTGAAACTCCATTTTGTGTAACCAAGAATGTTCTTGGATAAATTTGTAAGCCTGTAGGACACTTATTATCTCTTTGGCTTCCATTTCATACTTGTTATAAAATGCATGTTTGGGATTAGAACTGGGGCATTGAGATGTGAACAATATGTATTTAGCATTTGGGATTTAATGAAAATGGGTGTATGGATTAGTTAGCTATATATATGTGTTTGTCTATCAGATGGGTTTTGTTGCATAAATAGATATATCACGCCCAATTTTTGGGGTGTAACAACTTGGTATTAGAGCGTACCGGGTTTGAATACTTTGGGTTCATGGGGAGTGGTTAGTACCACAGTGGGTTTATCTCGCTTGATAGAGATATCTGTATGATGAGGTGCTATGTGATAACATGCTTATGTGATTATATGGGTATGGGGTTTGATTTCTGAGATGTTGATTGGGTCTGTGAGTTCCTAGAAGTCCAAGCAGAAGAGCACTTGATCACTGCTATTTCTGATTGGAACTCTAGCAATGTCATGGGACAATCATTATCTAGAAAGAAAATCTATATGTGCTTGTGTGGAATGAATTAGCTGTTGTCCATTGCCTTAAGACGTGTGTGAGTTAGCTTCGGCACAATTGTGACAGTGCCAATCTCAAGTGTTACCTTTATTAGGATGTCAGGACGTGGAAGGGGAAGTGGTAGGCATGGTAGGCCTAGGAGGCACGAGATGCCAATACCGGATGAGATTCTGGCGCAGGAGGAGGGGACAGAATCGGCAAATATGGCTGAGCCAGGTGGGCAACAGGCCATGGGTGCTGGGGCACGAGAGATAGCAGGGGTATTGAACATACTGAGGACTAAGAACCTAGCATAGGCCCCAACTGCCCCAGTTGCAGAGACAAGACCACTCCTGCTAAAAAGAGAGTTCTTCCGGACCAATCCGGATATTTTTGTAGGAGATCCTAAGGAGCCGTTGAAGGCTGGGCTGAATGAGTGGCATCATAGCTTGTGGTTATATCTTTTAGAATTTGGGTAGAAGCGAGCTGACTAGAGACTTCAAAGGAGATTTCAAAATCACTACAACTATGAGTATTTGTTGGGAGTACCTTAGTGTTGTTAGAATGTATATCTAGTCTTGATAAATTCTATGTGGACTCGAAGTGCATTGTGTGAGCGTTTGGGTAAATTCTATGTTGGAGTGAAATTGTGTGGGTGGATGTAGACAAGTTTGCGTAAACTGTTAGTTGGTTCGTCGAGTGAAAGAAATAGAGTGGATAGGTAAAAATAATACAGAAATTGTTTGGTTAGGCAACTAAAGTTGTGGCTGAGAATTTTTGAGTAGTGTGTTTGGCATGATTGCATTATGTTTCGTAAGGGTTGGTGTCTCTTCTTGTTCAAGTGAAGTAGTTGAGGCTAAGGTGATCTGTGAAATTTTTTTTTTGGAATAATTCAGGGAAGAATATGATTGTACTAGGGGACGAATGGAGGTTCTCATGGGATGAAATATTTGGAGTCATTGTTTGTGTTAGTTTTATTCAATTGCGTAACTGAGTATGAATTCATTTTAATATTGAGATGAGTTAGTTGTCGTGTGACGGTTGCAATTACAAAATATATCATTGAATTGTGTCTTTAAAGGGAGGGTGTTCTTATTGGTTAAGAGTCTTGAGATAATCACTTTGGACGGATATTAAGTAAATTATTGCACTAGATTATAAAAAAAAGAAAACTGATTTTATTGAAGTCAAGGGATGACATCCCCGATTATAGAGGCGACAAAAAAAAAAAGTGGGATCTCGTTTTTTATATCAGCCACATGTCGACTTCACTTACTCGACTTTCCAGCCGAGCTCTTCCTTTTTTTGTCGTCTTGGGTGACCCTTGAAGGCCCTGCCTCAATGCATATAGGACCGCCGAGGGAGTTGACTCCCTGCTAGCTGTCAAAGGCGAAGTACGAAGGTGCTTCGAATCGGGTCATGATGGTGGTCTTCTGTTTCAACTCTTTATTCTTCGCCTTCAGTGCACAAATCTCTGCCTGTGCATCTTTGTACATGTGCTGGAGGAGAGAAAGCCGGTGAGATAATTTGGTAACCGCAGTCACTGTCTCCATGCAAGATCTCAGTGTGAAGTGGTTGGCCTTAATGTCTGATTAAGCAGCCATGATTTGCTCAACTGACATCATGGGAAAGTTAAGAAGGATAGGAGCAGAGGCACTCGCCCAGGAAGGTTAGGAAGGGTAGGAGCAGAGGCACTCGGTCCAGGAAGGTTAGGAAGAGTAGGAGCAGGGACACTCAGTCTAGGAGAGCTTGGATCATTGAGGTCTGGAAAGAGAGTAAGGGGACGATATGAGGCCATGTGTGGTGAGGGATGTAAAGAGAAAGAAAGGAGAGTTAGAGAAATAGCAGAGAATAGATTGAGTTTTGGGACAACTTTTCTCCTCCGTTCAGTCTCTCTTTTTCTCTCGATGAAGAAGAAGAAACAGAAGAGAGTGATGAAGAAGAAGGAGATGGAAGAGAATGATGAAGAAGAAGGAGATGGAAGAGAATGATGAAGAAGAAAGAGATGGAAGAGAATGATGAAGAAGAAGGAGAAATGAGTGAATAAGTAGAAGAGGGAAGATACTGATTCAGAAGAATGTAGAAGAGAAGAAGACAATGAGGGAGAGATAGCCGAGGCGAGCGACAATCGAGGAGAGCTGCTTTTGTTGGCCAATGAAGCAAAAGCAAGGTCGCGTGTCAGACGCAGTTTTCGAAGGAAGAGAGAGAAGTGGGAAAGTTGCATATATATGTGTATATATATTGTATATTTATGTATTATATACATTTATTCGACTATTTTGTCACAAGAGTGACTTGGTTAAGCGGTTTGGTTTGGCGTCTAAGGATGGAGAGGTTGAGCCCGAGGTTAGGGGTTCGAACCCTGCAACGAGTAATTCTTCTGTTTTGTTTTGATTTTATGTATATATGTCTCATACCTATGCTATATATATATATATATATATATATATTTGTTTGTATATCTGGTCACAAGAGTAGCTTGGCTCAGTGGTTTGGGCTGTGGCCTAAGCTTGAGATCGGGGGTTCGAAACCCCGTATCCCTACATTCGTGTTTTCTTTCCTTTTTGCGTGTTTTGCTTATGCACGATGACGTCAGCTAACGGAATATTCCGTCGCAGTAATGGCATATGCTCGCTGACGTACATAGACAGAATATTCCTTGTCAATAACGGCATATTCCCCAAATGTATCTGTGTATATGTACGTATCTATGAATCTTCTCCGTATTTGTCCGTTTGTGTCTGTGTATCTTTCGTTCATATTAGTCCTTTGGTGAAAATGTTGTGGAGACACCACGGGTTGAGGTGGCGACTTGGGAACATGAGGTTGAAGTCCGTGAGAAGTATTTGAACCTTTTTATCGATGTTTGATAGTTGCGATAGAAATATTATTTTGATATTAGGATGTAAATTGAATTTTCTTTGGGGAGATTTTATTATAATTTGAGGTTAATCTATTTATTAACTATTCGGAATTTTAGAACTGTTTCAGTATTAATCTTTATATGTGTCTTATTATGATTGGTTTTGTATACTTCTAGAGTGAGATGTAGACTATTATGTTAACTGGCCTAGATAGAAGTATTAATACTTGTCAATAAGTGAGTTAGCATAGTAAGAGTTGTTTAATTTGGGTTTGATCTCGTGGGTTATCATAAGGTTAGTGTGATGCAGAATAGTGTTGGTAAGGTATTGTCTGTTTTGTGACGGTTGACGGTTACTATTTGAGTTGGTGGTTAGTGCTTTTGAAGAGTTATTATTTCCTTTTGTCAAGGTCTCGGAGCAGTGATAGTTATTTTGGCCTTGGGATGCATCGTGCATTAGGCGATGGAGATAGTTCGTTGAAGTTGGGTTATCAACAATAAGGCATGGTGTCTTAGTATTCTGTGGAGTCGTTTTGCCAAAATTTTTGTTATGTTTGAGGAATTAGATCCTATTTTGTTGCTTTGGGTTGTCAATGTGGATAGAAGAGTCACTTAATGGTTTATACTAGTGGGGGTGGTTATAATCAATTGTTGTGCAAAGGTAATGGTTTAGTTCATTACCGGTGTGACTCGTTGAGACTCATGTAGTAGTCAAAGAATTTTTGTTGATACATTGGTAAGTACCTAAGTGAGTTTGTGGGTGACTGTAGAATGTATTACATTACTTGAGTTAATTTCGAGGACGAAATTTCTTTAAGGAGGGAAGGTTGTAATGACTCAAAAAAAATATAAATATAAAGGTAGGGAATATATTCTGATGATGGTTTTTGTGGTGGAGGATTTGATTTTTTTTTAAAAGGGAAGTGAGTGCTGGAGTGGGGTTCAAGCATGGGAAGAAAAAAAAAATATTTTTTTGTGTGTAAAGAGAGGCAACCATGTGGGGGGGGGGGTGCCCCTTCACTCCTTTCCCTCATTCCTTTTTCTTTTTTTTATTCTTCTTGTTTGAAGCATCCACAATAGTCTTATCTCTCTCTCTCTCTCTCTCATCTCCTCTCAGAGACAATTTCTATATATCTGATATATGGGATATGGGTGATTAAGTGGAAAAACAACGTATGTTTGTTTTTTTTAAGATACTGACTCTCTCCCAAAATAATGATAAAAGCCACTTGCACTGTGGTTTGTGCGGGTGATATTCAATATTGTAATATCACTTCACTGCTGGGTTGATTGACTAGATTCAGGAAGCACGTGATTTATCCACAAGGTTTTAGATAAAAAAAAAAAAAGGTATGATCTAAACATTTTATTCCGCTGCATGTTTTGGGTTTTGATTTACATATTGCAATCTTGGGAAAGCGAGGAACAACCAAAACAGTGATGGCACCTAGGTTGCATGCTGTTCTGCCACCTATTGAAGTAGTTGTTGGTTCAATTGCTAATGTTGAACCAGCCTACCCGGAAGAGTAAGGTGGGAAGATGGATTGGCTAATAAAGTGGAATATGACCCTGCCGGTAATATCAAGACTATAATAGTCAGATCTCCTTTTATCCAGATTCCACTCGGTGTCACTGGCGATAGACTTATTGGTTCTGTTGATGTTGAGGAGTCTGTGAAATCTGGAACAATTGTTTTCTAGCCTGGCCTTCTTGCTGAAGCTCATGGAGGAGTTCTATACGTTAATGGGATTAATCTGTTAGATGAGGGCATTAGTAATTTGCTTCTTAATGTGTTGACTGAGGGAGTTAATATTGCGGAAAGAGAAGGGATCAGCTTTCGACATCCATGCAAGCCACTTTTGATTGCTACTTATAACCCAGAAGAGGGTGCTGTACGGGAACATTTGCTGGACCGGATTGCAATCAATTTGAGTGTAGATCTTCCAATGAGTTTTGAAGATCGTGTTGCAGCTGTTAAAATTGCAACACAGTTTCAGGAACATAGTAATTAAGTTTTTAAAATGTTTGAGGTAGAGATTTTTCCTACACTTCTTTATGTACTTTTGCTTGATTATATGGAGTTTAGAGTTGCATATAAATTAATTAGAATTTTTGGAAATTTTGTGATTTATTTGCTTAAAAGGGTAATTTTGAGAAAAATAAAGAGTTGATGCCCAAATTGTGAAAGTGTAAACTTGGAATATGTTTGTAAGGTTATGAAAGAGCTATGTTTTAAATTTGAACAAAAACGAACTTCGAATCGAATGGTTTTGAAATTTTTACCGTTTTGCGACCAAAAGAGCATTTTTAAAGAAAACAAAGGAATTACGTTTAAATTTTGGGGCTTTTGATCAAAATAGGATGTCATAGTTGAATAATGCTTGGAGAATGAGTTTGGGAAGAAAATGATGTTTTCTTGGGCATTAACGGTATTATTTTGCTTAATGTATCTGTTGGAATAAAACCGACACGGTTAGAAATGGACCTTGAGAGGTTACCAGACGTGATTGTGATATGAAAACTAGTGTAGTTGTTCATATTTGATGAGATGTGAAATAGATTGTATTTATCGGAATTTTTGGAATTTAATTGTTTAAATATTTGTTTAGAAATATCTGTTTTGGGTTATCGGTAGAGGATAGCCATAATTGTTGTAGAAATGCATGAGACTTAGGTAAATTGAACCACATTCCTCATTTGTTGCATTGGACATTGCATTACCTTCATTTCATTGGAAATGTATCTGTTTTTGAGAAATGTTTCGAAATGTATCTATTTGCGAAAAGATGAATACTTAGTGAATCTGGGTAGGGGGTGTGGAACCACGCGGTTAGGTATCGAGCCTTCTAGTTTACTGGTAAAAATGACAGTGGTAGTGCATTAGGGCCTACTTTCAGAAACTCGCCTAGAGATTCACAGGGCTCGTATTCATGTAACAGATATGGTTTAAAATGGAAATGGTTTTATATTTGTTGTTGCATCTCAGCATTGCATGCTTTATAAAAAGAGAGATAAACTGTTTTATCATGAGCATGGCATGAGCATATTCCTCTTTAGTCTTGTCATTGTTCATATGTTGTGTAGTATATCTCTACTGGGCTATGGCCCACCCTATAAGGGAAATCATTTCAAGTACATGTGCTATGCCTCCACCAAGGCATTGACTTGGGAGGACTTGGAGCTAAGGTTTCATTTTTGTTTTATTGTTATTTGTTCAATGTTAGCCCAGGGCTGTATTTGTGTTGAGTTGAAACTCCATTTTGTTTAACCAAGAATGTTCATGGATAAATTTGTAAGCATGTAGGGTACTTATTATATGTTTGGCTTCTATTTCAAACTTGTTGTAAAATGCATGTTTGGGATTAGAACTGGGGCATTGAGATGTGAACAATATGTATTTGGCATTTGGGATTTAATGGAAATGGGTGTATGGATTAGTTAGCTATATATATGTGTTTGCCTATTAGGTGGGTTTTGTTGCATAAATAGATATATCATGCCCAATTTTTGGGGCGTTACAATGAGAACATGCACAGAAAAATGTAATCAAAAGCTAAATGGCATACTTAATATGATGTGAAGATCAACAATTAAAATATTTTGCAAAGACACACGTGTTATGTGCTTTACATCTCTACACATTCACACTCTACTAATATTTCATCAATGTTGTTTTACGTTTTCACAACCAAAATTGGTGATTTCGAAATAAAAATCATACAACCATTCACAATGTGATATTTTACATTTCGTATTTGTATGTTATTGTAGATTTGACAACTACGGTTTCAATAGAGCACACAGAATGAATTTGAATTAACTTACATTTGGTACACATTTCCAACTATGTGGAATAATCGGTGAGATCAATGTGAATCTTTGAAGTGAGAAAGTATTTTGGTCACCAGCCACGAAATGTTGGAAACAAAACGATACGAAGATGGGTTTAAAGGATAGATGACTATTTTCAATGATTTTAGCATATGAACAAAGTCAAATTCAAATATCAGTAAAGATTTAAGAATTCGGGAGGTAATTTTTTGATTGTGAATAGTTTTTGAATTGATCAAGGCGCCCCACACTCCAATTCAATCAAGGTGTTTTGGTAACTATGTCATCTATTATAGGAATATAACAAAATAATTCTGAAGGATTGGAACACAAGTAATAGAAAAAGGATTTATGAAAAAATATCACAACAATATATATATATATACGTGTGTGTGTGTGTGTGTGTGTGTGTGTGTGTGTGTGTTAACTTATATGACATTTTTAAACTTTTAGTGGTGATCTTAGATAATTTGATCTATTCGGTTTTTGAATTTTCTGTATAGATCATTTATATATATAATTCAAAGTTATCTAATAATCGTAATTATATGATTTTATCATATTTATTTTCAAAAAAATAAATGGCAAGTATGATTTAAAAGCTAGATGATTTATTCTTAGGAGTAGATGACTGTATTTGAGGTGAACTAAATGTAGGTGAGCTGATTATAGGTGAGATGATTTATTCTTGGAAGTAGATGACTATATTTGAGGTGAACTAAATGTGTGTTAACTGAACTGGTGAATTGTCTGATCCTTCTTAGCCTTGTAACTGGTTACAGTGAGGCAAACACTAGCTGTCCCTGAACAAGATCTCTGACCTTACAAAGTCTTCTGACACGGGTCCAAAGTACTTGGGGGATATCAGAACTTTCTGAAGCTATGGTTTTAGACTACCTAGCAAAAGAAATAAAGAAAAAGCAAACAAAATCAGAAATCGGCAAAACCTTCTTATGTGCCTCAACTACCCACACTGATAACTTGCAGGCGACTGTCTCCTCCCTTAGCCCAGTCCTTGAGAATGAGTTAAGGATGGCATAGACTGTTGCCCTCCTCCTCTTTGTGGGCAAACTGAAAACTTATAGCCAACTGACCACACTTGAAGCAAGTGAAACCACCCTTGTTACCTCTCCTTGACCGAGAACTTGGCACATGAAAGGTGGATCTAAATTGCACTGCTTGGGACTGTTGTGGGGTGGAACCCCTTTGTTGTTTGTTGTTCCTAACATCTCCCTGAACATCCTGGCTCCTTTTCTTAGAGCCTCTCATCGGCTCCTCCTCTGTTTGAATCATGGCCTCTAAATGAGCTATCGCCTCCACAAGGTGATCGTAATCCCTAATCATGGACGCGACAACCTTGAAAAGTCGTATGGTCCTCAATCTCTTCTCAAACTCCAAACAACAACGTTCCTTCATCGCCACAAGCTCAGGTGCAAACCTTGATAAACTGGTAAAGGTAGCCTGAAACTCGGTGTTAAGCTGCTTGAGCTTCAAGAAATGCTCTCTCAACTTCTCCCTAATAGTGGAAGGCAAGAACTTGTCTTGGAAGACGTTGACAAAAGTCTCTCAAGTTACCCTGATGAGCCGTCGCACAACATCCACCATTGACCCGCATCACTCTTCAATTGGAAGGATGTCGAGGTCACTTTCAACCGATCGTCCTCAATGCCAAGCATCTCAAACGCCTTTACCATCTGCTCCAACCACTCATCCACCTTCAGTGGCTCCTTCGGATCTCCCAAAAACTCATCTGGATTCGACCGAAAGAAATCACTCTTTAGAAAAGATGGCCCCCTCTTCGCTACTTGGGCCTGGACTTGATTCTTAGCCCTGAGAATGTCCATGGATTGCCGCAAGGCGTTGAACATTTTTCGAGCCAAAGCGCCCATGTCATGTTGACCCACTGGTTCTACCACATTGGCCTGACCAACTCCTTCTTCCTTTATCGGAATTTCACCTGGTAACGGCCCCTCCTGCCATCTAGGCCTACCATGTCTACCACCACCACGTCCTGACATCCTAATGAAGGTAACACAAGGGATTAGCTTATTTACAAATGTGCCGAAGCTAACTCACCCACGCCCTAATGCGGTGGACAAGAATTAATTCACTCCACATAAGCACATAGTCATGTAAATACATACGAATTTCCTTTCTAGGTAATGATCATCCCACGACATTGCCAGGGTTGTAATTAGAAATAATAGTGATTAAGTACTCTTCTAACAAGATTTCTAGAAACTCGTAGACCTAATCAATATCTTAGAAACTAAATTCTATACCCATCTAGTCATATAAGCATGTTATCACATAGCATACCAGGTTTATTCCTAATATCATCTAGTGAGGGAACCCATTGTGGTAATAACCACATTTTATAATCCCAAAGTATTTAAACTCGGTAGCTCTGATACCAAGTTATAACGCCCCGAAATAATAACCATGATTTAACCCATGATAATTATTAAATAACAATACATTCTCAAGCATAATATCCTTCCATTCATATACTTCAAGTGTACAAAAGAGTAACACATGCATCAAGACATTCATAAGCCCTATCCCTGAATCTATAGCATGCGCCACAAGTTAATGATAAGAACCAAACAAAATTTTGAGATTTTTTTTGGAAAAATTTGTTTGGTTTGATTACTCTTAAAAATTTATTTGTAGAGAATTTTTTTCAAAATTTTTTCCGAAAAACAAACCAAACAAGACCTAAGTGTCTAAATTGGGTACGGGTGTCAGGACATATATCCCACACCTTTACCCTTGTCATATTCAGTGGATATGGGTACTTTGAGAAATAAAAGAGTCCATATAACACAAATATACATAGACGCTCCCAACCTTATAAACTTGTATATGCCCTCGTTCCCATCCGAACTTCATGCAACTAAGGTGTAAAGTATGTCAAAGCTCTACTAGAGTTACTGGTTAGTCAAGGGATGATAATTGAGCATGTTTCTTGTTGTTGTAAAGTAGATGTACAAGTTAGATCTTCTTTAGGCTTCTTTTTTTCCCATTATTTTGATTTGTGATTATTAACTTAAACCTTGTCTGCTTTAGGTTAAATTTGTTGAACAAAAGCTAGAATTATGAATGGCCTAGAAGGCGAGCAAATAGAGAATTCGGGTTAGGCGCTAGAAAGCGACTAGACTAATATCTGTACGGTGTATCGAGTATGACGTCACTCTTTATGGAAGAGTTACTCCATCGTAGCATGTATTCATACTATATGTGCTTGGCGATCGAGTAATGAGGTGAGAGAATGGATCCCTGTTTCCTCACCGTGTGAGTCTTATGTGTCATTATTGATATGACTTTCATTTATGTACCCTTTTGTGACTTTTGGCTATGTCATAAGGTAAGGGGTTGATGTTCTGCTACTTTGGTATGTTGCCTGTGGTCATTTATGATTTGGCCTTAAGGGACATCACTGGGAAAGCGGTCAATCCTAAACTAAATGGCATGAGTGCAAAGGGAAGATCATCTAGTATTACACCACTGTTGTATATTCACTGCCGGCAACTCACATCGCTCTGTATGAGAGGCGAATTGAGTGTGAATATATTGCAAGAATTGAGAGGGTCAAACATGCTCTTTTTGAGGGATTAGAGATGTTTTTTGGACCGGT
The DNA here is from genome assembly GCF_004153795.1 of Camellia sinensis. NCBI lineage: Eukaryota > Viridiplantae > Streptophyta > Magnoliopsida > Ericales > Theaceae > Camellia > Camellia sinensis. The sequence continues at coordinate 1,900,745 of NW_021025105.1, forward strand.
GTAATTAGATGGGTCTGGGGTATATGAGACACTATTTCTGTTCTTTTTGGGTTGATGTCTCTATGCTGGCTCATTTTGAGTTTCTAGTATAGAGCTCCCACATGCAGGTGTTCTCAGCAGTCGCACGGTGTATTAGCTAGTATGAGATTGTTCTTTTTTTGCGGAGATTGAGATAGAGATGTGGCAGTGTCATGCCAACTCATGTGCAAGTGGGAGATGTTAGAAATTGGGACCCATGTGGCATGACCCTTTGAACCTTTTGAACCTGAACCTTTTGAACCTTATCCATGTAAGTTTGAATTTGAATTCAAAATTTATTTGGATAACCATTCAGCATATCTATATCTATCATATCAATAGATATGGATAGATGGATAGATAGATATTGGTTGTTATATCTGATTATATATTTTATATATAATATATTTTAATAGATCAGATACGTATATTAGATATACGTTATGTGGTTTTTACCCATAACCTTTTTTCCAAAACTCTCTCTCTGACTCTCTCCCATTAAAACAACGATCAAGCCTCTGCACTGTGACTTGTGTGGGTGATACTCATTTTGTAGTATCACTCCATTGTTGGGTTGATTGATCAGATTCTAGAAGCACGTGATTTACTCACGAGGTTCTTGTCAACAAGGTATGATTATGATATTTTATCCGCTGCGTTATTATGCTTTATGATTTACAGTTTCACTACTTCAAGCAAGTAGTTTCACAAAATCCTATATACGGGTGAGCATCATGTCCTATATTGGAACAATCACTAAAGTTTTACTATATGCAGCTAGGCCGATTGGTAAAAAGGGGTACCTCAAAAATATTACGTAATATACATCTCTCACACCTAACACCGAGACGTGAAAGAAAGATCAAGCGGTACGACAGTAATCCAGATCCAAGGGTTGTGTTTCCAACATTGCAGAGCCCACAACCGGCTAGCCTTTTGACAAGCTTTTTAGGCAAGCCTCCGGCAAGCTGTCCAAGAATAGTAAATGGAAAACACAGTGACTTAAGAACACCATGCAAATGCAATGCAAGTAACATATATCTGTAAATAAAATGCTACATCAGGAAGTCCGAATCAAGTTCTTTAATTTCCCCAGCAGAGTCGCCAGAAACTGTAGCTCGTTTCTCGTGCTCCTTAGAGGTGTTTAGTCTCCATGGATACGATAGCCCTACAATTTAGACTCCTGTGGTTCTGAATTTGGTTTCACAAGCGCGATGTGAAATAGATTAAACAATGAGAGTTCAAATCTGGCAAATCTTAGAAAATCCATTAATCATTAGAGATGCCAGAAATGGATTGCATTGCTAGATTTCGGAGTCACCACCTAAATATTTTTAGAAAATTTAGGAAACCCGTGACTCATGTCAAAGGCCACTTGTCCGTTATAACCAAAGTGTCTTGGCTCGGGAACTTAGGTATAAGAGGGGAAGGTCATGAATTAAGTACCCCACTCACGCGATCAAAGATCGGCCTCTACTAATCATAATGTGATTTTTATGGACAGTATATGCTCATATTTTAATTATTATGCTAACTTACTATGTGAGGCACACAAGTATAGATTACGTCACCCACTTTGAAATGCCTTGATTTCATGTTTGTTTGAAAAAAGTTTTGAATATGTGCTACTTGAAAAAGTAAGCTCATATATACATTAGTCATAATCATTCCAACTTAAAGCGAAATAGCCTTCATCTACTGACATTCAAAAGATATTTCAAATAAGCAGTTAGCTTCATGGTAATATGCTTAATATGGCAACACAAACAAACACACATGCAATATGCCAAAGCAAAAAATGCTCACCTAGTACTCAATCGAGGCAACCCAAAGAGAAAGAAATAACGAGAAAAATGCATGCTCTAATATGCAAGTGACTAATGCAACATATACAAAATGCAACTACTAGGTCCGGTTTGTTTAACATGTCATATTACTCAACTCAAAGCATTCGGTAGCGCGCGTATTCAAGTAAGCAGGAAATGACAACGATGGGAATGATGAACATGACAAAAATGGATACGAAGTATGGCAATGATATGAAACGAAAAATATGATGCTACCATGATCTGCAGCATATAAATGAAAGTGAGAAAGAAATGGGGGTTAGAAGACATACACAATATTACAAGTGTTGCAAATTTTCCCTCGCACAAGAGGGTTCGAACGAATGTCCTAATTAAACTAATTATTATAATACCAAATGAATTAACTAAATTAATTAGCTATTACAAACTTGAATGAATCTATCTAATTAATTACACATACTAATATTAAAGTACTAAATTAATGGACTTGAATGGGAAATGAGGAGCCACACGCACATAACCAAGAACATCCTCCCAGAAATCTCTCTGTTTGCTACCAGAATCTGTTCTGTTTGTAGTCAGAAAATTATTTTGTTTTGGCCTCAGGCTCTAGTTTGTTCTATTGTGAAAAGGACACTGCTTGTACAAAATAAGGTGTCCGGCCAACCTTGAAAAGTGGTCGACTGTACAGAGTAATGGTCGGCCGACCATAGATTGAAATAGAGTAAAAACGTGTTTCCAAGAGATGTTTAAGGGAGAAGTAGATTCGATTCAAGGGAGAAGTAGATTCGATTCACAAATCATCAATTATCACAAAGTTGTTGCGTGATGATCTATAAATCGATAGGACAAAAACTCAATAAAATGAAACAAAAGATGAACAACACCTCCTCCTTATCATAGAGTTACCTTGATGAAAGGGGTGGACATTGCTTCATGAATCATTGAACATTACTAAAAGGTATGCAATGGTCCACGACGTAATGGGTTCAATATAACGTCTGATTGAACCCAACTCAATTTTATTACCTTTTTTAATCCAATTTTATTAGCCTATTTTACATTACTTTTTTATTTCTTATCTTTTCTTCCTTTTTTTGGCCAAAAGTGATGAATACGTCCACTAAATCTAAAAGCAATAAAGATAGCAAGCATTGACTTAACTCAAGAAATGAGCTTTTCGAGCCTTTTTTATGGGGGAAATTACAAAGTAAGTATCAAATTCATTTACAAGCGATAATGAATTCTAAGTCAAACCTAAAATGAGTGATAATGACTAGTCAAACTCAACGAGAGCGATAATGACTAATCAAACCCAAAATGACACTACAAGAATTCACACTTTTGGCGACCAATTTTAGCGACTAAAATTAATTTAGTCGCCAAAACTCATACCTTTGGCGACTAAAATTGGTATTGGTCGCCATTGGTTCAAAAATTAGCTACTAAATTTTTTTAGTCACTGTAAATTACTTATTGGCGACTAAAAAACAAATTAGTCGCTAAAAACTGCTGTAGTAGGTGACTAATGAACATTTTAGTCGGCGTTAGTTTTGTTTTTTGGCTACTAAATTTTTTTAGTCACTGTAAATTACTTATTGGCGACTAAAAAATAAATTAGTCGCTAAAAAATGCCGTAATAGGCGACGAATTAATATTTTAGTCGCCGTAAACTCATTTTTGCCTACTAAAAATTTGTAGTCGGTAAAAATCTTGCAAAATGTTCGGTATTTATGTTTGGCGACCAATCTTTTGTTGGTAAAAATTTATTTTGAACGACGAAAAAAATTTTTAGTCGTCGTATAAAAATATGTGGCTACTAAAATAGTTTAGTCGCCAAATAATTAAACATTATTTTACTTTTATCTTTGGCTACAAAAATTTTGGTAGGAAAAGGTTACTTTTAGTGACTAAATTGATTTTGTCGCCAATAAAACCAAAAAACTTTGGTGGGAAGATTAAATAGTATCGCGTATTTTCAAACTATGTTTCCTTTTGTTTATTTATTTTTTTATTTCTCTGTATGTGTTGAATACACCAAAGGAAACACCCCACTCTCTTGCTCTCACTCTCGTCGGCAGCCCATCGATCATCTCCTCTCATCGACTAACCATTGGTCACCGTTGCTCACAGCCCCCGAACCACCACAGGTACACCGTCTGACACCCATTGAATTTGATTCAGGTTTCTCTCTCTCTCTCTGTCTCTCTCTCTTCGTCTCTCTTCCTTCTTCTATTTCCCTGTTTGAGTTTGATTTATGAGTTTCATTTATGGGAAACAAGTAAATGGTTTATGATTTTTGTTCTACATTTAGGGTTTTTTTTTTTTTTTTATGCAGAGGCTTTCAATATATCTGAAACAATTTTTATTTTGTAAACGAATCAAACTGTTGGGTTGAATCAAACGAATTTGTCAAAGTTTAGGTTGTAAACAGGTTTGGCAACGGTTGTCTTCCCTATTCGACCCAATCCCATAGATCAGAAATACGTTAACATCAGTTGAGCCATCTTGTAACCATAAGTTAATGCACTTCACTTCATAATGTATACCAACTAGATAGGGACAACACTCTGTTTTTGTTTGATTCAATTTATTCCCAATGTTTTGAACTATTTTCTGGTTAAACTATGAGTCAAACCTATAGATTCAAAACATAATAGAAAACAAAGTACAATGAGCATGTGTTGAGTTGAAATATAGATGCTTTTTAGATTTCACATGAAAATGCATTACAGAATCATGGTCTTTAATTTTGCACCATCACGATTACAATTAAGTTCATGCCATCAATATCACATTGCCTCTAAAATTTAGAAAATTTATTGGGATGGGATATTGAGCTGTAGAAGAAGAAAATTTAATGAACCCAAGTGGATCCTTCCATAAAATAATCAAAAGCCTTGGTGCAATCCAATGATAGCTAGATGGAAATTGCGTCATGAGATAAATGAACATAGAAGTAAACTAAACAATGAACAAAACTTTAGATAAGTCTTGGTAACCAAACTAATCTGCATTATGTGCCCAAAAAGGATAATCAGCCTCTCCAAAAAACAATGGGAGCAAGGCAGCATACCTACTACCTCTCATGGATCCTGCTAGGCTGCTATAAGCTTGTGCACTTGGTACAAACTTTTTTATATCCCAAAAAACCATAGAAAGTATCATATGGGAATAGACAAATCTCAAAGGAAAGGTCGGATGAAAAGTTTCCACAGACAAATTTGCAATTTTTCCCTTATATCAACTCATCTTAGTCTATGAGACAAGTTAATACAAGGTATAGAAGTGATATAGAAAACATGGAATACCAATAGATAAATGTAGTTAAAACAGGGTGTGTATCACCAAAAATAGAATAACATTGTCATGAACAATATCCATAGCTCTACTCTCAAGAACTTATCCTTCAACAACAGATGAAAATCAAGGATAGAAACTCCACTATAACATAGTTAAGGCGACAAGAATTATTATGAATCAAAAACCAATAAAAATTTGAGTTAAAATGCAAAATTACCTCATCAAGGGGGTTCTCAAATTGGAGGTTCACACTCTCAGCATGTGCACGCATAACAGGAACTCTTATGCATGTGGCAGTTACTTTGACATTCATGTCATTCTACAATAGCAAATAAAATTATTATCAAAAGAAAAAGAAAAAATAAAAGTACATCATGCAGACTACGTAAATTGTCCAAGTCAATTAGAGACCTCAACACACATATATACATAAATCTAAAGAAATATTGAGAATTAAATATAAAAAACCAAGTCTATATACTTACCTAGATTTTCCTGGTCTCTTTTACTAGTTTCATTTCCTGTTCATTGTAGCCATTTGACAAGATAGGTGCATTGTGTGAGAAGAGATTAAAAGCATACTGCATGTAGTTGTATTAACAGGTAATTTGAACAATTAGATATAATAAATAATGATTAACCATTTATCTTAATTTTGAATTCAAGAAACATGAACATATAGACAAACCTGCTGATTGAAGATATTACAAGTTGGAGGCTTTCCTTCCAGGGCCTTACGATAAAAATAAGAGAAAAAAAAAATTCAAATTTGAAGGATTGTCAAAGCTACTTATAATATATCAGGAAGAAAAAAAATGAATAGTAGAGATGATATTAAGATGGGAGAAACAAAAAAATTAAAGAATTGTGCAAAAATTGTGCAAACAATGAATAGTAGAGATGATACGATAAAGTTCATTGTTTATTACATACCCTTAACGTATCAATTCAAAACTTATGCTCCCAAGTTGTGAAAGTAAGATTTTAATGGGGTAATTTTTTGTGTCCCCCTCATTTTTAGAGAGGTTGTATTTGTGTTCCTTGGGGAATCATTGGGTTCCCATATTTTGCATCTTTTTGTATATCTTTATCTTTAAGTACTGAAAACTAAATACTGCATGACGTTAAAGGCAAAATTGGTGAAATAATGTTATTTTTGTAATATTCACTAAAGTGATAGACATTTTAATTTTTATTAGATAATATAAATAACATACATCATTGTGTGTGATTTTTTTTTTTAAAATTTTGTTTGTATTTTCTTTATACTCCTACTTCACCCAAATTGTCATCTTTTATGGCCATCCTCAAAAGTCCTAGTTAATCTTTACTTGACTTGTAGGGTTTAAAAGATGGACAAGAGTTGGATGATGATACGTGATAGGTTGAAAAGTAAAGAGCACCAACAAGGTGTTAAGTCATTTATTGACTTTGCTACGAAGGACTTAGGCCTACACGATGACATTCGTTGTCCGTGTGTTGATTTCTTGAATGGAACAAAACATAGTCGACAAGTTGTACGGCTACACTTGATTCGAAGAGGAATCGCTTGTTCTTATAGAACTTTGGTGCACCATAGGGAACGTGTTCCATTGCGTCATGATCAGCCTAGTGTGTCAAACGATGCTGGTGAAAGAGATGGAGCTGAAATTTTTGACATTGACGATCATTTGGGTGAGTCGCCTACTATGTTGGAAGAGATTTACATGAGTGGCCTCATGGATGATCATATCGACGAAGAACCTAATAGCTCGGAGAGAGAAAACTTAGTAAAGTTCATTAGGTTGTTTGATGATGCTCGACGCAAAGTGTACTCGGAGTGTGAAAAGTTTTCTGTGTTGTCCTTCGTTATTAAGATGCTTCATATTAAGGTGTACAATAAATGGGGCAACAAATCTTTCGATATGGTTATGCAAGTTTTCAAAGACATTCTCCCAAAGTGTCATGAAACTGTTCCATGGACCCTTTATGAATCGAAAAAGTTCTTACGTGAATTGCGTTTGGGATATGAGGCCATTCATGCATGCAAGAATGATTGTATTTTGTTTTGGAAGGACAATGCAAAACTGGATAATTGCCTTACATGTAAGGAGTCTAGATACAAGTTCACCAATGCGAGTGGTAAAAAGATTCCTCACAAAATATTGAGGTACTTTCCATTGACACCGAGGTTGAAGAGATTGTACATGTCGAAAAAAACCGCCGTAGATATGAGATAACATAAAGATAAGCATGTAGATAATGGAATGTTAAGGCATCCAGCTGATAGTCAGGCATGGAAGGACTTTGATATGCAGCATCCTATGTTTTCTGTGGAACCCCGGCATTTAAGGTTAGGGCTTGCCACGAATGGTTTCAATCTGTTTGGAAATATGAGCACATCGTATAGCATGTGGCCCGTACTCTTAATGCCTTACAATCTCCCCCCATGGAAGTGTATGAAAGAGCCATTTCTGATGATGTCAATGCTTATTCCCGGTCCATCCGCCCCTGGAAGAGACATCGATGTTTACTTGCAACCATTAGTGGAGGAGTTAATGAATTTGTGGGAGCATGGTGTGCAAAAATATGATGCCTCAAATGGTCAAATTTTTAAAATGCATACAGCAGTCATGTGGACCATCAATGACTTCCCCGCATATGGTACCATGTCTGGTTGGACTACAAAAGGTTACTTGGCTTGTCCTAATTGTAACATGGATGCATCATCTCAGCGTTTGCGAAGCAAGATAGCATATATGGGTGCCCGCCGCCACTTGCCCGAGAACCATATTTGGCAAAGAAGTAAGCTCTTCAATGGTCAAACTGAGCATCGGTCCAAACCTGTGGAGTTATCGGGAGAACAAATACTGCAGCAAATTGATTCGGGGACATACAGGCCGTATGGCAAGCATCCAAACAACCGAAAAAGGCAACGGTCAGAAAATCCACCTTCCAATTGGACAAAAAGAAGCATTATGTTTGACCTACCCTAGTGGAAAACGCTAAAGCTTTGACACAACCTTGATGGCATGCACATAGAGAAGAATATATGTGACAATCTGCTTAGGACACTACTGAGCATTGATGGCAAGAACAAGGACATGAATAAAGCACGCTTGGATCTAGACGACATGCGGATACGAAAGGAGTTACACTTGAAAAGGCATTCCAATGGCTCATTCGAGAAGCCTCCAGCATCATACACACTGTCCTTGGTAGAGAGACAAGGTTTTTGTGATTTCTTGAAATCGATTAAGTACCCTGATGGCTATGCAGCAAATATATCCAACTGTATCACTACTCATGGTGGAAAATTAGCTGGCCTCAAAACTCATGACTGTCATGTCCTTCTACATCGACTACTTCCAATTGGGATGCGTGGATACCTTTCCAAGGAGATTGGGACCACACTTTTTGAGTTGGGAAATGTTTTCAAACAGTTGTGCTCAAAGACATTGAAGGTGACTGATTTGGAGAAAATGGAGGAACAAATAGTACTTATACTTTGCAAGCTTGAGAAGATTTTTCCTTCTGCGTTTTTTGATGTCATGGTCCACTTGGCAATTCATTTGCCTCACAAGGCTATGCTTGGAGGGTCTGTGCAATATCGATGGATGTATCCCATTGAGAGGTAAGACCACGAGTTCCCGAACATCCCTATTTACATGTAGTAGATAATGTAAACATTAACATTCAAATCATATTGCCATGTAGGATGCTCGGACTTCTGAAAGGATTTGTTCGCAATAAAGCTCGGCCTGAAGGTTCCATTGCAGAGGCTTACATTTCATAAGAGTGTACGACGTTTTGTTCAATGTATTTAGACGGCGTTAAAACGATGTTTAATCGGGAAGAACAAAACTATGACGAGGGTGACAACGGCCCGGGCTTGGCGATTTTCGCACAAAATGTTTGTCTGTTTGGTCTACTAAAAAGGGAAACTAATGTGTCTGTAGCTAACTGTGAAAGGGCTCATTGGTTTGTCCTACACAACAACTTAGAAGTGGAAGAATATCTAGAGTACGCATCGAACCTGTGACGTACTATATGTGACCTATATGCTTTTTTTTTAGTAATCATTTTCCAAATTACTTATGAATTACATTGTCCTACGTAGTGAACGCAAGATGTTATTGAAACAACAACATAGAAGTGCATGCAACATTGCCAAGATACAATGCAAAGAATTTCCTAAATGGTTCAAAGATCGCATATGCTAAAATTCCTTATAGTGTAGTTTACACATCAACTTAAGTTATGTCAAAAATAACATGACAGTTTTTTCTTATGTAGATGAACCAATTGTGGCACAACAAGTCACCCGAAGCAACCGATGAGATGTGGTCACTAGCAAATGGTCCTAACAGCTTAGTGAACACATATTCGGGTTGCATTTGTAATGGCGTACGATTCCATGCTTGCGACCGTGACAACCGTCGTAAAACTCAAAAGAGTGGATTGGTAGTGGAAAGGGACCATGAAGGCCAACTCATAAAGTTCTACGGCTACATTTGCAAAGTTTAGGAAATGACATATTTGTTTAGGCACCGTGTTGTTTTATTCCAATGTGAATGGTATAACACCAGTAGCAACAGAACTTTGTGTGTCGAACCACATTTCACTACTATTGATATACGAAGTCGATGGTACAAAGATGACCCATTTGTGTTACCAAGTCAAGTGCAACAAGTTTTCTACGTGCATGATACGAAGTTAGGTGCCAATTGGAGAGTAGTAGAAAAGTTTCAATAACGAAAAATTTGGGATGTGCCCGAGGTGGATGTGCCACAACCTGCTGATGTGTTCCAACAAGATGAAAGCACTAATGTTGTACCAACTGAGACTATGGATGACAATGTGGTGTTGCGTTGAGATGATATTGCCGCTGAAATTATTCCAATGGAAGTTTTGCAGTCTGATAACCGCGTACAACCCAAGGTTGGTATAGATGATGCCTTCATATGTGATGATGAAGATGAACCGACAATGGAGGGTGACAATGAAGAAGAAGATGAGCTTGACAGTGATTTTGATACAGATGTGGACATAGAATGTTGATGTATGGGTTCTAAATTTGGATGTGTGATAGAGTCTTAATGTATGGGTTCTAAATTTCGATGTGTGTTCTTGGTAGTTGTTGTTTTGTCTTTTTGTCCTTCTGTTGATATAATGAGGAAAGAGATGAAGGAGATTGTTGTTCTTTATGTGTTATTCAATTAGATGAGAGTTTAGTCCTTTTGTTTATGTTGTTCTTCATGTCATCATGTTGAGCTATATTGTGAACTTTTTCGCAATGTTGAACCTCTTAAATTGATGAATCTTCGCATTTGACATTTATGCTTAACATCGGCTTACGTACTACACTTTTATTTGACAATCATTATCAATTATTTTCCTATTGTTGTATTGTTGTAATTTTGTAAATACTTTAGCTTCTGTAAACAATCCATATTGGTCATAATATCGATGCTGCATGTGATGCTTTTACTTAATATATCATGTTTGCAGCTATTTTACAAGTACTGGCATGGTTCTTGGGATGAAAACAGGGCGGCGTAAGCAAACAACAACTGACCCCATAGCATCACCCTCAGGAACATCTGCACATGTCATTGTCACACCACTGACTTTATCCAATGAGACACAACCGCCAGATGACACACAAACATTTGTGGAAGAGACATAGGCGCACGGCGTAGGTAAGGCCATTGAACTTAAGTAAATGATTTTTCTTCATCTAGAAATACAATTTCTTGCATGTATAAAAAAATTATAGTCCCCTAGAAAATTTGCTGATAAAATTTAAAATTTAATATTAATTATTGTCAATTATATGTTTGGGGCACTATTTACAATTTGAAGGCCTTACACTTGTTGCCCCTTCTTGAGCAGGGAAAAGTACATCAACTCGTGTACGTGGTCCTACCCTCAGAAAAGGAGTGCAAAAAAGGATTATGAGCAAAAAATTGGAGAAATTACATGTGTATGTCAATCGCATGCTAAATGCACTCACGTGAGGGAATGCCACCCCTGCAACAAATGAGTTGGGCTTGCAGATAAGGCGGTTGTGCCCTCTCAAGGATGTGAAGTCATGGAAAAAAATTGATAAGAGCATCAAAGATGCAGTAGTACAAGTTGTGCTAGTAATTACTGACCTTAAACTAAATGTCTTCATTATGTAAAGTTGCAATTGCTGCATTCAATTTCTATAATACGTCACACACTTATGCTTGCAAGACAAGTTTGAAATTGGGGAGGATTTTCATACTGATCAACAAGCTCAAGAGATCGTTGATACGAATGCGTATCTCTTGTACAAGGATTGGAGGTACACCCTGAAGCAACACTTCAAAAAACTTGTAGAAGAGGGTGTTGATGACCCATATAGTCATCCGCCTACAGGAGTTTGCTTAGATGATTGGAAACACATGATTGATGTGGCTTGGAAGGATGCATCTCATTTGGTAACAAACAAATATAAATGAGTCTATTGCTTATTTGTGTATTATGCATTGATATCTACTAATTCTTTCATAATTCCTCTTTTTTAGAAACACTCTAAAGCTGGTAAAGCAAACCGAAGTTTGCTACCATACAATCACACCAATAGATCTCACTCCTTTCCAATCGCAATGCTGCTCATGGTGAGCTAGATGCATTTGGAACATATTTCTCATCATTTATATATGTAAGATGAAAGTCATGGTTGCTATTGTGACGAATTAATTTTGTTATTTGAAACTAACAGGTAGATGAAAATGGGGAGTTGGATTTTCCGAAATTTTATTCCAAATCACACAAATCGAAGAAAACAAACGAATGGATTGACCCCAAATGTGGTGAGCTACATGTACGGAGTAAACTTTTTGTGCCAATTGTATTTAATATTAATTCCTATCTTAGCACAAATTTGAATGTGATTCTTTGTGCCTTTGTTGAATAGTCTAATTTTTTGTGGTAATGACAGGATGCGATGGTGCATCTACAAGCGATAGCCACGGATGCGGGGATCCCATTGACACGTGAGGAACTGTCACGGCAAGTGCTCGGCCAGAGAAAGAATTACTTGCGTGGATTTGGGATTGGCCCACGACCCTATTTGCCATCTGATATGTGGCATGATCTCATGACAAACAAATGGAGGCAATGCGATCTGAGATTGAGGTTCTTCAAGAAAATTTGATGAAGGAGAAAGAAGAGTGCCACAGAGATAGTGAAGAGATGATGAGAGAGAGAGAGAGAGGAGTTGATGAAAGAAGTAGAAGAAGGAAAAAAGTAAGGGAGGCGCAACAAAAACAACTTAATCATTTGAACTCTATGGTTTTACGACTCTCAACACTATTGAAGGGTTCAGACAGTCATCGTCGTATTTGGTAAGAAAAATTTTATTCATAACATACTAACACTTATACAAACTTAGATTTACATATTCACTAAACAATACTATCTCTTCATTGTTAAGCATAAGGACAAGCTAAGATCATGCAATTGGTAAGAATTAAAATATGACTACTCTTAATCTTCACATAGGATATGTAACAACTGACGGAACATAATTTGGACCTGTAGGTAGAGAGTCGGAGCCGAATACGTCCAAAACTTAGTCGAAAAAGGGCATTTCGGGGGTGAAAAACCAAAACAGCCCCCGAACCACCATGTGGTTCACACGGACAGTTCCCCATGATAAATAGGACTTGTGAGAATTGACAGAACGTAATTCGGACCCGTAGGTTGGGAGTTTGAGCCGAATACGTCCAAAACTTAGTCGAAAAAGGGCATTTTGGGGGCGAAAATTCAAAACAGTCCCTGAATGACCGTGTGGCTCACACAAATAGCTTCACTATGACAAATAGGACTTGTGAGAATTGACAGAATGTAATTTGGACCTGTAGATTGGGAGTTCGAGCCGAATACGGCCTAAACTTAGTCGAAAAAGGGCGTTTCGGGGGCGAAAAATCAAAACAGCCACCGAACTATAATGTGGCTCGCACGGATAGTTCCCCCATGAAAAATAGGACTTGTGAGAATTGATGGAATATAATTCAGACTCGTAGGTTGGGAGTTAGAGCCACATACACCCTAAACTTAGTCGAAAAAGGGCGTTTCGGGGGCAAAAAATCAAAACAGCCCCCGAACAACCATGTGGCTCACACAGACAGTTCCCCCATGACAAATAGGACTTGTGAGAATTGACGGAACGTAATTCAGACCCGTAGGTTGGGAGTAAGAGCCGAATACGCCCTAAACTTAGTCGAAAAATGACGTTTTGGAGGCAAAAAATCAAAACAGCCCCCGAACCACTGTGTGGCTCACACAGATAGTTCCCCCATGTAGGACTTATGAGAATTGACAGAATCTAATTCGGACCCGTAGGTTGGGAGCTTGAGCCGAATACACCCTAAACTTAGTCGAAAAAGGGCATTTCGGGGGCGAAAAATCAAAACAGCCCCCGAACGACCGTGTATCTCACACAAACAGTTCTGCCATGACAAATAGGACTTGTGAGAATTGATGGAACGTAAGTCGGACTCGTAGGTTCGGAGTTAGAGCCGAATACGCCCTAAACTAAGTCGTAAAAGGGCGTCTCAGGGGCGAAAAATCAAAACAGCCGCCGAACGACTGTGTGGTTCACACGGACAGTTCCCCCATGACAAATACGACTTATGAGAATTGACGGAACGTAATTCGAACCTGTAGGTTGGGAGTTAGAACCGAATACACCCTAAACTTAGTCAAAAAAGGCGTTTCAGGGGCAAAAAATCAAAACAACCCCCAAACCACCGTGTTGATCACACAGACGTTTCCCCTATGACAAATAGGACTTGTGAGAATTGACGGAACGTAATTTGGACCCGTAGGTTGGGAGTTTGAGCCGAATACCGCCTAAACTTAGTCGAAAAAGGGCATTTTGCGGGCGAAAAATCAAAACTGCCCCCGAACCACCATGTGGCTCACACGAATAACTTCGCCATGACAAATAGGACTTGTGAGAATTGACAGCATGTAATTCGCACCTGTAGGTTGGGAGTCAAAGTCGAATACGCCCTAAACTTAATTGAAAATGGACGTTTTGGGGCCGAAAAATCAAAACAGCCCCCGAATCACCGTGTGGCTCTCATGGACAGTTCCCCCATGACAAATAGGACTTGTGAGAATTAACGGAACGTAATTCGGACCCGTAGGTTGGGAATTAGAGCTGAATATGTCCAAAACTTTGTCGAAAAAGGGCGTTTCAAGGGTGAAAATTCAAAAGAGTCCCTAAACGACCGTATGGCTCACACGAATAGCTTCACCATGACAATAGGACTTGTGAGAATTGGCAAAATGTAATTCGGAACCGTAGGTTGGGAGTTAGAGCCGAATACGCCCTAAACTTAGTTGAAAAAAAGTGTTTCAGGGGCGAGAAATCAAAACAGCCTCCGAACCACTACGTGGCTCACACAGACAATTCCCCCAAGACAAATAGGACTTGTGAGAATTGACGGAATGTAATTCGGACCTGTAGGTTGGGAGTTAGAGCTGAATACGCCCTAAACTTAGTCGAAAAAGGGCGTTTCGAGGGTGAAAATCAAAACAGCCCCGAACCACCGTGTGGCTCACACGGACAGTTCCCCTATGACAAATAGCACTTATGAGAATTGACGGAACGTAATTCGGACCCATAGCTTGGGAGTTTCAGCCGAATACCCCCTAAACTTAGTCGAAAAAGGGCGTTTCGGCAGTGAAAAATCAAAACAATCCCCGAACGACCATGCGGCTCCCCAGGATAGCTTTGCCATGACAAATAGGACTTGTGAGAATTGATGGAACGTAATTCAGACTCGTAAGTTGGGAGTTTGAGCCGAATACAACCTAAACTTAGTCGAAAAAAGGCATTTCGGGGGCGTAAAATAAAAAATGCCCCTGAACGACCATGTGTCTCACACAAACAGTTCTGCCATGACAAATACGACTTGTAAGAATTGACGGAACGTAATTCGGACACGTCGGTTGGGAGTTAGAGCCAAATACGCCCTAACCTTGTCGAAAAAGGGCGTTTGGGGGGCCAAAAATGAAAACAGTCACCGAACGACCATGTGGCTCACACAGACAGTTCCCCCATGACAAATAGGACTTGTGAGAATGGACGGAACGTAATTTGGACCCGTAGGTTGGGAGTTTGAGCCGAACACACCCTAAACTTAGTCGAAAAAGGGCGCTTCATGGGCAAAAAATTAAAATAGCCCCCGAACGACCATGTGGCTCACACAGATTGCCTCGCTGTGACAAGTAGGACTTGTGAGAATTGACGGAACGTAATTCAGACCCGTAGGTCTGGAGTTAGAGCCGAATACGCCCTAAACTTAGTCAAAAAAGTGCATTTCGTGGGTGAAAAATCAAAACAGCCCCCGAACGACCGTGTGGCTCATAGAGATAGCTTTGTTGTGAGAAATAGGACTTGTGAGAATTGACGGAACGTAATTCGGAACCGTAGGTGGGGAGTTAGAACCGAATACGCCGTAAACTTAGTCGAAAAAGGGCATTTCGGGGGCAAAAAATCAAAACAGCCCCCAAAGCATCGTGTCGCTCACATAGACAGTTCCCCCATGAGAAATAGGACTTGTGAGAATTGACGGAACATAATTCGGACCCGTAGGATGGGAGTTTGAGCCGAATACCCGCTAAACTTAGTCGAAAAAGGGCATTTTAGGGGTGAAAAATAAAAACAGCCCCAAAACCACTATGTGGCTCACACGGACAGTTTCGCCATGACAAATAGGACTTTTGAGAATTGACGGAACGTAATTCGGACCTGTAGGTTGGGAGTTAAAGCCGAATATGCCCTAAACTTAGTCGAAAAAGGGCGTTTTGGGGGTGAAAAATCAAAACAGCCCCCGAACGACCATGTGGCTCACAAGGACAGTTCCCCCGTGAAAAATAGGACTTGTGAGAATTGACGAAACGTAATTCGAACCTGTAGGTTGGGAGTAAGAGCCGAATATGCCTAAACTTAGTCGAAAAATGGCGTTTCGGGGGCAAAAAATCCAAACAGCCCCGAACCACCATGTGGCTCACACGGACAGTTCCCCCATGACAAATAGGACTTTTTTTGAATTGACAAAACGTAATTCGGACCCGTTGGTTGGGAGTTTGAGTCGAATACGTCTTAAACTTAGTCAAAAAAATGCGTTTCGGGGGTGAAAAATCAAAAGAGCCCCCAAACGACTGTGTGGCTCACACAGACAGTTTTTCCATGACAAATAGCACTTGTGAGAATTGACGAAATGTAATTCGGACCCGTAGGTTAGGAGTTAGAGCCGAATATGCCTTAAACTTAGTCGAAAAAGGACGTTTCGAGGGCAAAAAATCAAAACTGCCCTCGAACGACTGTGTGGCTTACACAGACAGTTCCCCCATGACAAATAGGACTTGTGAGAATTAACGGATTCTAATTCGGACCCATAGGTTGGGAGTTAGAGCCGAATACGCCCCAAACTTAGTTTAAAAAGGGCATTTCGGGGGCGAAAAATCAAAACAGCCTCCGAACGACCGTGTGGCTCACACGGATAGTCCCCCCATGACAAATAGGACTTTTGAGAATTGACGGAACGTAATTCGGACCCGTTGGTTGGGAGTTAGAGCCGAATACGTCCTAAACTTAGTCGAAAAAGGTCATTTCGGGGCCAAAAAATCAAAACAGCCCCCGAACCACCATGTGGCTCACACAGATAGTTCCCCCATGACAAATGGCACTTGTGAGAATTGATAGAATGTAATTCGGGCCCGTAGGTTGGGAATTAGATCCAAATACGCCCTAAACTTAGTCGGAAAATGGCGTTTCGGGTGCGTAAAATCAAAAAAGCCCCCGAACGACCGTGTAGCTCACATAGATAGCTTCGCCATAACAAATTGGGCTTGTAGAATTTACAAAACATAATTCGAACCCGTAGGTTGGGAGTTAGAGCCGAATGCGCTCTAAACTTAGTCGAAAAAGGGCGTTTCGGGGGCAAAAAATCAAAACAACCCCCGAACCACCTTGTGGCTCACAGGGACAGTTCCCCATGAAAAATAGGACTTGTGAGAATTGATGAAACGAAATTCGGACCCGTAGGTTGGGAGTTTGTGCTGAGTACCCCCTAAACTTAGTCGAAAAAGGTCGTTTCGGGGGCGAAAAATCAAAACAGCCCCCGAATGGCCATGTGGCTCCCAAGGATAGCTTCGCCAAGACAAATAGGACTTGTGACAATTGACGGAACGTAATTCGGACCCGTAGGTTGGGATTTAGAGCCGAGTACACCCTAAACTTTGTCGGAAAAGGGCATTTCAGGGGCGAGAAATCAAAACAGCCCCCGAACGACCACGTGGCTCACACGGACAGCTCCCCCCTGACAAATAGGACTTGTAAGAATTGACGGAATGTAATTCGGACCCGTAGGTTGGGAGTTAGAGCCGAATGCGCCCTAACTTAGTCGAAAAAGGGCATTTCGATGGTGAAAAATCAAAACAGCCCCTGATCGACTGTGTGGCTCACACAGATAGCTTCGCCATGACAAATAGGACTTGTGAGAATTGACGGAACGTAATTCGGACCCGTAGGTTGAGAGTTAGAGCCGAATACGCCCTAAACTTAGTCGAAAAAGGGCGTTTCGGGAGTGAAAAATCAAAACAGCCCGCGAACCACCGTGTTGCTCTCACAGACAGTTCCCCCATGACCAATAGCACGTATGAGAATTGACGGAATGTGATTTGGACCCGTAGGTTGGGAGTTTTAGCCGAATACCCCCTAAACCTAGTCGAGAAAGGGCGTTTTGGGGGCGAAAAATCAAAACAGCCCCCGAACGAACATGTGGCTAACACAGATAGCTTGGCCATGACAAATAGGACTTGTGAGAATTGGCGGAACGTAATCCGAACCCGTAGGTTGGGAGTGAGAGCCGAATACGCTCTAAACGTAGTCGAAAAAAGGCGTTTTGGGGGTGAAAAATAAAAACAGCCCCCGAACGACCGTGTGGCTTAGACGGACAGTTCCCCCATGACAAAGGACTTATGAGAATTGACGGAACGTATTTCGGACATGTAGATTGGGAGTTAGAGCCGAATACGCCCTAAACTTAGTAGAAAAAAGGCGTTTCGGGGGCAAAAATAAAAATAACCCCCGAACCACCGTGTGGCTCACACGGACAGGTCCCTCATGACAAATTGGACTTGTGAGAATTGACAGAATGTAATTCGGACACGTAGGTTGGGAGTTTGAGCCGAATACGCTTTCAACTTAGTCGAAAAAGGGCGTTTCAGGGTTGAAAAATCAGAACAGCGCATGAACGACTATGTGGCTCACACGGACAGTTCCCACATGACAAATAGCATTTGTGAGAATTGACAGAACGTAATTCGGACCGGTAGGTTGGGTGTTAGAGCCGAATACGCCTTAAACTTAGTCGAAAAAGGGCATTTCGGGGGCGAAAAATCAAACCAGCCCCCGAATGACCATGTGGCTCACACAAACAATTCCCCCATGATAATAGGACTTGTGAGAATTGACGGAATGTAATTCGGACCCATAGGTTGGGAGTTAGAGCCGAAAACGCCCTAAACTTAGTTTAAAAAGGACGTTTCGAGGGCGAAAAATCAAAACAGCCCCGGAACGATCGTGTTGCTCACACGGACAGTTCCCCCATGATAAATAGGACTTGTGAGAATTGACAGAACATAATTCGGACCCGTTGGTTGGGAGTTTGAGCCGAATACGCCCTAAACTTAGTCAAATAAGGTCGTTTCAGGGGCAAAAATTCAAAACAGCCCTCGAACCCCTGTGCGGCTCACACAGACAGTTCCCCCATGACAAATAGCACTTGTGAGAATTGAAAGAACATAATTTGAAATCGTAGGTTGGGCGTTAGATCCAAATACACCCTAAACTTAGTCGAAAAAGGGTGTTTCAGGTACGTAAAATCAAAACAGACCCCGAATGACGGTGTGGCTCAAGCAGATAGCTTCGCCATAACAAATTGGAGTTGTGAGAATTTACGAAACGTAATTCAGACCCGTAGGTTGGGAGTTTAAGCCGAATATACCCTAAACTTAGTCGAAAAAGGGCGTTTCGGGGAAGAAAAATCAAAACAGCCCCCGAGCCACCTTGTGGCTCACACGGACAGTTCCCCCATGAAATACAGGACTTGTGAGAATTAACAGAACGAAATTCGGGCCCGTAGGTTGGGAGTTTGTGCCAAATACCCCCTAAACTTAGTCGAAAAAGGTTGTTTCGGGGACGAAAAATGAAAACAGCCCCTGAATATCGGCATGTGGCTCCTAAGGATAGCTTCGCCATGACAAATAGGACATGTGAGAATTGATGGAACGTAATTTGAACCGGTAGGTTTGGTTTTCGAGCCAAATACGCCCTAAACTTAGTCGAAAAAGGGTATTTCAAGGGCCAAAAATTAAAACAGCCCCCGAACGACCATTTGGTTCACACGGACAGTTCCCCCATGACAAGTAGGAGTTGTGAGAATTGACGGAAGGTAATTCGGACCTGTAGGTTGGGAGTTAGAGCCGAATACGCCCTAAACTTAGTCAAAAAAGGGCATTTCGGGGGCGAAAAATCAAAACAGCCCCCAATCGACCATGTGGCTCACACAAAAAGCTTTGCCATGACAAATAGGACTTGTGAGAAATGACAGAATGTAATTTGGACCCGTAGGTTGGGAGTTAGAGCCGAATACGCCCTAAACTTAATCGAAAAAGGGCGTTTCGGGGGCGAAAAATCAAAACAGCCCCCGAACCACCGTGTGGCTCACACGAACAGTTCCTCCATGACAAATAGCACGTATGAGAATTGACAAAACGTAATTCGGACCCGTAGGTTGGGAGTTTTAGTGGAATACCCCCTAAACTTAGTCGAGAGGGCGTTTTGGGGGCAAAAAATCAAAACAGCCCCCGAACTACCATGTAGCTCACATAGATAGCTTCGCCATGACAAATAGGACTTGTGAGAATTGACGGAACGTAATTCAGACCTGTAGGTTGGGAGTTAGAGCCGAATACGCTCTAAACTTAATCGAAAAAAGGCGTTTCGGGTGCGAAAAATCAAAACAGCCCCCGAACGACCATGTGTCTCACACGGATAGCTTCGCCATGACAAATATGACTGATGAGAATTGACGAAACGTAATTCGGACCCATAGGTTGGGATTTAGAGCCGAATACGTCCAAAACTTAGTCGAAAAAGAGCGTTTTGGGGGCGAAAATTCGAAACAGTACCTGAACGACTGTGTGGCTCACATATATAGCTTCACCATGACAAATAAGACTTGTGCGAATTGACAGAACGTAATTCGGACCCGTAGGTTGGGAGTTACAGCCGAATACGCCCTAAACTTAGTTGAAAAATGGCGTTTTGGGGGCGAAAACTTAAAACAACCCCTGAACCACCATGTGGCTCACACAGATAGTTCCCCCATGACAAATAGCACTTGTGAGAATTGACGGAACGTAATTCGGACCTGTAGGTTGAGGGTTAGAGCCGAATACATCCTAAACTTAGTCAAAAAAGAGCATTTCGAGGGCGAAAAATCGAAACAGCCTTTGAGCCACCGTGTGGCTCACACAGACAGTTCCCCCATCATAAATAGCACTTGTGAGAATTGACGGAACGTAATTCAGACCTGTAGGTTGGGAGTTTGAGTCGAATATCCCCTAAACTTAGTCGAAAAGGGGCGTTTCGGGGGCGAAAAACCAAACAACCCCCGAACGACAATGTGGCTCCCAAGGATAGCTTTGCCATGACAAATAAGACTTATGAGAATTGACAGAACGTAATTCGGACCCATAGGTTCGGATTTAGAGCCAAATATGCCCTAAATTTAGTCGAAAAATAGCGTTTCGGGGGCGAAATATCAACACAGGCCCCGAACGACCGTGTGGCTCACACGGACAGTTCTCTCATGACAAATAGGACTTGTGAGAATTGACGGAACGCTATTCGGATCCGTAGGTTGGGAGTTAGAGCTGAATACGCCCTAAACTTAGTCAAAAAAGGACATTTCGGGGGCAAATAATCAAAACCGCCACCGATCGACCGTGTGGCTCACACAGATAGCTTCGCCATGACAAATAGGACTTTTGAGAATTGACTGAACGTAATTCGGACCCGTAGGTTGGGAGTTTGAGCTGAATATGCCCTAAACTTAGTTGAAAAATGGCGTTTCGGGGGCGAAAAATCAAAACAGCCCCCGAACCACCGTGTGGCTCACACGGACAATTCCCCTATGACAAATAGCACTTATGAGAATTGACGGAACGTAATTCGAACCGTAGGTTGGGAGTTTGAGCGGAATACCCCTAAACTTAGTCGAAAAGAGCGTTTCGGCGGCGGAAAATCAAGACAGCCCCCGAATGACCATGTGGCTCCCAAGGATAGCTTCGTCATGACAATTAGGACTTGTGAGAATTAACGGAACGTAATTCGGACCCATAGGTTAAGTTAGAGTCGAATATGCCCTAAACTTAGTTGAAAAAGTGCGTTTCGGGGGCGAAAAATAAAAACAGGCCCCGAACGACCTTGTCTCACATGGATAGCTTTGCCATGACAAATAGGACTTGTGAGAATTGATGGAACGTAATTCGGACCCGTAGGTTGGGATTTAGAGTAGAATACATCCAAAACTTAGTCGAAAAAGGGCGTTTTGTGGGCGAAAATTCAAAACTGTCCCTGAACGACTGTGTGGCTCACACGGATAGCTTCACCATGATAAATAAGACTTGTGAGAATAGATGGAACGTAATTCAGACCCGTAGGTTGGGAGTTTGAGCCGAATACCACCTAAACTTAGTCAAAAAAGGGTGTTTCGGGGGGTGAAAGTTCAAAACAGCCCCTAAACGACCATGTGGCTCACACAAATAGCTTCACCATGACAAATAGGCCTTGCGAGAACTGACAGAATGTAATTCGGACCCGTAGGTTGGGAGTTAGAGCCGAATACGCCCTAAACTTAGTCGAAAAAAGGGCATTTCGAGGGCGAAAAATCAAAACAGCCCGCGAGCCAACCACCGTGTGGCTCGCATGGAAAGCCCCCCATGACAAATAGCACGTATCAGAATTGACGGAACGTAATTCGGACCCGTAGGTTGGGAGTTTTAGCCGAATACCCCCTAAACTTAGTCGAGAAAGGGCGTTTTGGGGACGACAAATCAAAACTGCCCCCAAACGACCATGTGGCTCGCACAGATAGCTTCGCCATGACAATTTGGACTTGTGAGAATTGATGGAACGTAATTCGGACCCGTAGGTTGGGTGTTAGAGTCGAATACGCTCTAAACTTAGTCGAAAAAAGGCGTTCTGGGGGTGAAAAATCAAAACGGCCCCCGAACGATCGTGTGGCTCACACGGACAGTTCCCCCATGACAAATAGGACTTGTGAGAATTGACGGAACGTATTTCGGACCCGTAGGTTGGGAGTTAGAGCCGTATACGCCCTAAACTTAGTCGAAAAAGGGCATTTCGGGGGCGAATAATCAAAACAGCCCCTGAATGACCATGTTTCTCACACGGATAGCTTCGCCATGACAAATAGGACTTGTAAGAATTGACGGAAGGTAATTCCTACCCGTAGGTTGGGAGTTAGAGCCAAATATGTCCTAAACTTAGTCGAAAAAGGCTGTTTCGGGGGCGAAAAATCAAAACAACCCTCGAACCACCGTGTGGCTCACACGAAAAGTTCCCCCATGAAAAATAAGACTTGTGAGAATTGACATAACGTAATTCAGATCCGTAGGTTGGGAGTTTGAGCTGAATACCCCCTAAACTTAGTCGAAAAAAGGGCGTTTCGGGGGCGAAAAATCAAAACAACCCCCAAACGACCGTGTGGCTCATGTGGATAGCTTCGCCATAAAAAAATCAGACGTGTGAGAATTGATGGAACGTAATTTGGACCCGTCGGTTGGGAGTTAGAGCCGAATACGCCCTAAACTTAATCGAAGAAGGGCGTTTCGGGGGTGAAAAATCAAAACAGCCCCCGAACCACCGTGTGGCTCGCATGGACAATTCCCCCATGACAAATAGGACTTGTGAGAATTGATGGAACGTAATTCGGACCCATAGGTTGGGAGTTGGAGCCGAATAAGCCCTAAGCTTACTCGAAAAAGGGCTTTCCGGGGGCGAAAATTCATAACCGCCCCTGAATACGCCTTACACTTAGTCGAAAAACTTGCAACACTTAGTTAAAAAAGCAACAACTTTATTAAAATAACATCTACATATTCTAATAATTGTCTTTATATATTTGTAGGATGAAGAAATTACATATTACATTGTTTGTGCAGTTGGTTGGAATAAATATTGCATGACACATATATATATATATATACTTTCTTTTATTTCCAAGAAGACATTTCTTGATTGTTCTACCTTAGATGCATGTTAGAACATGTTCCATATGGCTGACTGAATTAATATTTTGTAACCAATTCTAATGTTTCATTTTTTGTTTTTCTTTGTAGATGGTTTTGTTGCGTGGACTTGTGGATAATCCATATTGATGTATGGAGAAGAATTTTCACTTTTGTGTAGAACTAATATAATACTTTTGTCCTCCTCAACTTTTGTGTAGTTCATTATTATTGATACAGAAAACTTTTAGCAATCAACAGATAATGACTGTTGCGGTACATATATACCATTTGTCGGCGTACATATAGGACGTTTTGTTATGGCCCATAGAAAACTTTTGTCGTGGTACATATATCACCTTTTGTTGTGGTACAGATTACAATGGTAATTTGTACCATGCCAAATGGTAATTTCGCTTTGTAGTAAATGTATTTTTTTGTATATGGAGGGCTTTGATTTTTGTATGACATATTTTGTATGGAATTATTATTTTAGTTTGGACAATAGTTGATTTGTATGGACTTTGATATTTAATGTTATTTATTTTTGGTATATGAATGCAGATTGTGGAATGATTGATAGTATGTATTATTTTGTTTTTATATGTATTACAGGTTGCATTGTATATAGACAGGTTGTGGAGAAATTATAATTTCGCGATAAAACATAATATCGTGTTTTTGGCGACTAAACAATTAGTAGCTAAAAAGAAATTGGGAAAAGACTTTTGGCAACTAAAAGTTTTGTAGCCAAGAAAAAAAAAAGACATTTGGCGACTAAAACTTTAGTAGCCAAAAGATAATTAAACATTTGGCGACTAAAATATTTCGTAGCTAAAAACAAAAAACTAAATTATAAACACATTTTTGCCGACTAAAATTTTAGTAGCAAAAAATGTAGAACTTTAGGCGACCAAATATTTAGTAGCCAAAAGAGGAACTCTTTGCCGACTAAACATTTAGTAGCCAAAGATGGAGACTTTCGGTGACTAAATTTGTAGTAGCTAAAAAGGAACTCTTTGCCTACTAAAATTTTAGTAGCTAAAAAGGTGGGACTTTAGGCGACTAAAAGTTTGGTCGCCGAAAAGGTCTAATTTAATTTATTGTCCAACCTTTTGGCGACTAAATATTTAGTTGGCAAATGAATACATTTGGCGACTAAAATTATTTTAGTTGCCAATTAGCTTTCCCAACTACTCTTCGGCTACTAATTTTGTGACCAAAAAATTTAGTTGCTAAAGCCCTTCGGCGACTAAAAATTGACTTTTAGCAACTAAAATTTTAGTCGCCAAAAGTGAAAATTCTTGTAGTGTGAGCGATAATGACTCTAAATCCAAACTTGAGAATAAACTATAATGGCACTTTCCTTGGTGATTTCCAAGGCTTTAACTAGAAAGTTAGTCCCTTAGAAGTAATGCACCGGCGATAAAGAGAGGTATCAAACAAGAGATTGTGTTTAATATAAGAGAGATGTAATGCCTTGGTAATGAACCTCCGAAGAGGAACCATTAAGCATGGGAGGTCTCTTTCTTATGCCTTGAACAACAATCTTTTGTTTGCTACGACTTTTAATTAAAATAAACAAAGAAGGGAGGGAGATTGCAAAGGTGATTACAATGATATGAACATGTATAAAAGCTATAAAAAAAGGTTGAAAAAAATATTATCAACTCAAATGGATTGAAAGCTATATCCATGAGGACTTACAACACATCCATAGTATTTAAAGCATAATTCAACACACAAAACAACACTGAAACAGCACAAAAAACAGTGCTGAAAATTGAGTTTTTGAGGTGAAAAAGTTAGCAAAAGTGGGCTAAAGCCAAGGGATTTCAACTAACCAACAAGCTTAAGGAAGGGTGGTTAACGTCTCCTCTTTTTTTTGACTAAAATCACATTTTTAAGCTTAAAAACACTCTGAAAAACAGTGTGAAAAAGCAAAGAAAAGAGATAGAAAAAGATGGTACAAAGCTCAAATATTACCCTTTAAAGAGAGGATGCTCTTATTGTTCACAAACCACAAGTTGAACACTCTCAAGAGCTGAAATTTGTGTTCAAGAATCTTAGTATGTGGCCTCAAGAATATGACTATGATAAAATGAGGGTTGTTATATCCGTACTCTCTTTAGCTCTATCGTCGCTGGAGAAATTAAGCTACCCTCCCATATTAACTTCACAGATCAACGAATCTACAGCCTTCCACTATCGCCTTTCTTCAACTTTGCTTTATCGCTGACCACACACTTCTCTCTCTCTCTCTCTCTCCCCCTCTAATTTCTAGGATTTCTTCTACACTTCTTCTATCTCACAACTGAAATCAATTGTCGATCTTGGCGGCGAATTCGGCAAGTTGACATAGCCTCCGTTGTTACGAGCTTCAATGAGTTTTAGAGATAAACCTCTCGGATAACGAGCTATACTTTGCTTTTAAAAGAGCTCTCCAATCACTTCTCATCACTCGAACAAAACATCCAGAGAAAGTCTGACGCTTTGAAGCATAATATCAAAACCTTAAACTCTCAGACCAAGGAGTCCCTCTAATTTCTTGAGAACGTGAGTTCTCTATCAACAATTTCATTTATCCCTCGAGGTTCTATATTTAGGTATATATGTATGTGTATGTATGTGTCACGATCCGAACCCGCCCCTATGGGTTAAGGCCATAACCGACCAGTAATCACGAGATTACCTACGACCTCAAACCAAATAGGACAAAACTCATCAGAGTAAAGGGGCCGAACGGAAGCAAATTTAAAACCTTGTCCATAGAGCCGTGCTATTATGCACATCATATACATTTCATATTTACATATGTTAATAACTCACAACAGAAAGTATAGTAGCATAAGGTTCTATACAGACAGGATCATTCAAATCTAAGTCAGCCAAACGAAACTATACACAGACGTATACCAAAGTCCTCGCCAACATGACGAAATACACAGAATGGCAAAAGGCGAAGACGTGTCTCGTGCGTGAGACGCAAGGGCTGACTCTTCAAAACTTTGGTTGTTCCATGCAGACTTCACTGAGGCTGGGTCTGGACCTCTCTAGGCTCACCTACAAACACATGAATGAGCGTGAGCGATAGCCTAGTGAATAATATCAAATAAAAAAGTTATACAAACGGTACATAGAACAACATGCTTCAAATGGCCTTGGGCCCAATTCATATTTCTATTTAACATATATATACACAATTTAAGTCAAGTGACTGTGGTTCCAAACATACTGGCCTTTGGCCCATTTATCTTCCATTTGTCAAACTGGCCTTTGGCTCATTCAGATTTTCATGTCAAACTGGCCTTTGGCCCATTCAACTTTCAGTCATGTCAAATTGGCCTCTGGCCCATTCATTCATGTCAATCGGCCTTTAGCACAATTATTTATGTCAATCGGCCTTCGGTCCAATCATTCATGTCAATCGGGCTTCGGCCCAATCATTTATGTCAATCGGCCTTTGGCCCAATCGTTCATGTCAATCGGCCTTTGGCCCAATCATTCATGTCAATCGGTCTTCGGCCCAATCATTTATGTCAATCAACCTTCGGCCCAATCAATCATGTCAATCAGCCTTTGGCCCAATCATTTATGTCAATCGGCCTTCGGCCCAATCATTCATGTCAATCGGCCTTCGGCCCAATCATTTATGTCAATCGGCCTTCGGCCCAATCATTCATGTCAATCATTGTCCACCATTCAAATTAATGAACTTACAAAACTTACATAGAAGTAAACAATTGGACAACAACATATTTCAAATATCTTGTTAAGATATTACTCACAGTGATCTGCTTGTGGGTTTGCCCTGGAGCTTGACCCTACACATCATATAGCACATATGGGTCACAAACGATTCAATCCATTCTTTAATTCACATATTCCTCTTTAGGCTTCATTCTCATCTCTTTAACTCAATTACAATGCTTAATGCATGCCTAAGAGTGCTTGCAAGTGAAAGAGAACGGAAAATGAAACACATAATACACTTTCAAAATTTCAGAAAACAGGGTTCCCGCTTGAGCGGACCCATTAGGTCTGCAAAAGTGCTGGTTGTATCATTTTTACGCTCAAGCGTGAACTCGGATGCTCGAGCAGAAGTTCATCCTACATAGCTTCCTGCTCGAGCGTGAACTTCCCCGCTCGAGCGGACACCATGCCTGCAAGAAAATACTGGGAGCTCAAAATCCCCGCTCAAGCGGTGGTTCCCCCGCTCGAGCGGACATCAAAAATTTTGGGTTTTCCAGAATGGTTCTTGAGCTCGAATTCAACACTCTAACCAACATTTCTTGCATGCCATGGCTCAAATTTCACATATACATATACTAACATGATACCAACACCAAATTACTACACAATGAAGCTTAATTTCTTGAATTACTTACATGTGTGCCTCAAATTAACCCAAACTCATCACCAACACATCAAATTCAAACATGCAAAGCTCATACCTCCATGATCTACTCTTGCATGTGAGAAATATTCATTCATATCAACTTAATTGGTGAAGAGATGATCAAGTACATGGTCTTGAACCAAAATTTCAACATGGATCATACACATTGTGCTCAAATATGGAAATTCATGGTAATTTCTTACATGCATGCATCTATGGACTTTAAAATCAACAAACACAACTCAATCCATAGTCTAACTCACTAATTAAATTCAACAAACACTACTCAATCCATAGTCTAACTCACTAATTCGTTAATTAAATCAATTTAATTTGATTCGAATCAATTTCTAATTAAATTTCACCGTAGGCTCTAAAAATTATGCCAATCACAATGGTGTAATCAATTTCGATTTTGGTGGCCGATAGGGCCTTCAATTTAAATTCCAAAGTAGATAGTCAAACAGATATTCCTACGGTGAATAGATAGAAATTCAAAACCACATATTTTCACATAATGGCACACAAAATCATATCAAAACACATAATCACATTTGTATTAAGGACCAATTAGCATAATAAGGGACAGGGTTATGACAATCTTCCCCCCTTTAGGAAGTTTGGTCCTCCAAACTTATTTTTCCATTAGCTAAAAACAATTCGGAATACTTTCTTATTCAACGGTTCCAATCCTTCTGATAATTATCTGCTTAGTTTCAAAATCAAGCAACACTCTGTTCTCAATCAGTCAGAGACTTACCTTTCCCGCCATACAAGGCTTGTATAGTGCCATACCGAAACTAGAGCGTGAGCTGTTATTGTAAGCGAAGCCTGCCAACGATGGATAAATTTTTCCAATTCCCCGAAAATCTAAAACACACATTTGGAACATTTCTCCCAGAGTTTAAAAAGTTATTTCTAATCATACATTAATCTGCTGATGGAAAGCAGCACTGAATCCCAATTTAGTTCCCATCGCCTCTTGAAGGCTCGTCAAAATTCAAACATATTTTAGGATTCCTGTCTAAAACAATAGATACTGGGACCTTATGCAAACAAGCAATCTTATCGATGTAAGCAGTGGCTAGTCTACAAGCATCATACAAAAATTTTACAGGGAGGAAACGAGCAAACTTAGTAATTCCATATACAATAACCCAAACGGGACTCATACCTTGGGCGTCCAAGGTAGTCCCACAATGAAATTCCTAGTCACATATTTCCATTTCCATTCCGAAATAGAGAGAGGTTGCAGTAGTTCCGCCAATATCTGTTATTTAACTTTGACTCGTTGGCACCGAAAACATTCAGACACAAATTCAACAATTTCCTTCTTCACAATAGGTCGCCAACATATTTGTTTCAAATGCCAACTAACCTTACCATAGAAGTTTGATCCATTTCCTTGTCACAGAAGTTCAATTCATTCCTTAATAATTTCGCAATTCACAACCCAATTCAGTACTTAGTTTAGTGACTCATCACAGTTATCCAAGGTTAACCAAATGTCTTCAAGAATATGAAGTGGATCTAGATACTAATTCCCGAATCAACAAAGGTAGCATCGAAGCAATCAATTTCTAACACAATAAACGTGTCCTCAATTCATTCAACAGTTTACGGTTTACAATTCAGTCCACATTCAATCCCATGTTTTATCCAGTCTTTCCATATTATCTGATAATCGTCAAAAGCATAAGGCAATGCATATACAAATCCCCATGATGTCAAGGACAATATCAAAGGAGCCAATCACATATTAAACACAATTTACACATCCCCAGAGCCCCAACTACAGAATATAATGGCACTGAGCAGTTATTTACACAGAGCGTACTGAATTCACACACTTTCGGATAATCAGGGTTTTTCCAAAGCTCCTTTAATGCTAATCACATCCACATAATACCAAAGGATGACATTCCGGACAAAACAAAGGAATAATTGTCTCGGAATCAAAGCACACCCATTCACGACCATCAGTGGCCGACTCGAGATTGATTAAACAAACCCACCTGTACAAAACCGCCGGTGGCAAAAGAGATATCTCAACAAAGGTGCTACATAGGCTTAACGTCCCCTAGCACGAAAGGACACCCCAAGAATGTCATCAAAACAAACATAATACCACTCACCATAACCTGATTTCCCAAAATCCAATAACACTAAAGCAACTACTCTCCCATACAAAACATATTCTGATCAGTTAAGGATAAATGTTCAGTACTGCTTATAGTCAAATCAATCTGCCGCCATCGATTCCCATAGCGTCAAACAAACAAGAATGTGATAATACACAAGCATTGTTCCATAAAACTCCCAATCACTGGATTTGCTCAATCTCGTTCACTTGTAACACGTATGTCTCCAACAACTATAGGTCGGTTCTTCATAATGTTCATGGTTAGATCGGTCTGTTGATAGCCCACAAAAGGTCTTTCAAATAAGTCAATTACTCCAAACGGATTCAAGTTTTGGGTCTATCAGTTTTTCTGCCAAGAATAATCTGGCCATTTATTTATACACGATTCTTAATCCCCTTTTTACAAAATCAGATTAGATAGAGGGTCTTATCGATCAATCCAAGCAAAGGTCTTGCCAAATTAAGTCAAACAAAGGTCCCATCAAATTATATCCAATGAGGGTTCTACCAGGCCAAATCAGACAAAGGTTCTATCGGATCAAATCAGATAAAAAATTTCTCAAATAGAGTACATTTGGTAAGGCATACTTTGTTTGCTTAGGTACATGGTTGATAGTTTCACAACTGTTCTAAGTTCATCAGTCCTCAAAGTCATATCGAAGTCATTCATTACATTCGTTCATATCAAAGTATTTCAAGTCATGTACAATATAGCATTGTCCACATAAGTTCAGGTGTAGTTACATATGCATGCAGTTGTTCATATCAGGAGGTATGTATCATAATCAATATAGCAGTTCTCAAATAAGTCTTAGATGCAAGCACATGGTACACAGTAACACATTAAACAAAGTTCTTCGATTACACATAATATAGGATTTGTCACGCAGAGGTTCCAAATCAATCACAAAACATAGGTTGGCAAGTCAAGCTTAATATAGTCACATAGTCCAGTCAATTTTCTACCAATCAGAATACATGATCTCGCAATTTATAGAGTTCATTATTTGGGGTGCTCAACCCGGTCACACAATCACAGAGTCATAATTCCAGTGGTTCAGTCTTTAAAGACGGTAATATAATAAATTACCCCGAGCATAGGTCCAGATGTACATGTGCATGTTCAAAGTTAGTTGATATCCCAATACATTCAATGAATACGGTCTCGATCTTGTGGGTCTAACCAATCTAGATACACATGCAGCAGATACGAAAAAGATGCCGATCTAAATCAATTAATATCCCAAGCAAAGATGTGCACATGTACTAATTCAGAATCAATCATCACATAAGCATTCGTTTATAAACAGTACAGATACCTGGGATAACGGTCGCAGTATTCTGAGTGCTTTCTGGGATGAGTGCAATTACTTTATCCTGATTAGCAATTCCTACCATTGGTACGAATCTAGCTGAGGCAGAAGATTTATTCACATTTTGTCCAGTTCGGGGACAATTCCTTACCATATGGTCCATTTTACCACACCTATAACGAGCCCAGAAGTCCAATAATAAACCCCTTGACGTTTCTTACACTGATGGTGGCCAAAGTTCTCACCGTAGTGGCAACTGACGTTCTTGTCTCAAAATCTCTGCCATTTCTTGTACTATTCTTTCCAGTCTATCAAGTTGGCTATGGAAGACTCTGCCAACTCGTATGCCCTTACTTTATCCGTGTTCTATACAAATTCTTATTAAGCCTTGCCAAATACCGAGATGTCCAATACAAAGATAAACACAGATACACATGCATACATTCGCACATAGGCACATTGTTATTTTCTCATTTTATGTATCGACAAGACAATTAATCACATATGTAATAGATAATTGCATACTTATCAAATATCGCATGTTGAACATTTACTAAGTAATTATATACTCAAATCACGTTCATATTTCACATAGACACCTATTGGCATAATCGAATGCACATAAGCAACTTTTCATGATTCATATGTTCATACATGTGCCTTATAACAAAACAAACTTGTTGTACACATTAGTGCAACAATTCACATCTCATATTATCATATGTTCTCAATATTTGATTAAACTTGCATTATACTTTGTACAAAAGATTCACAGGTATGCATATACTAAAAAGCATACGTATTCAAACAATTTGCAATGCAAACGAATCACAAACTTATAATATATAATCATTCACATTAAACATTTAAGCATATTCTCGATGCTTTCAGATTCATACTTATCACATGAATGTATCCTAGATCTTCTCTAGATGCTTATTGCTCTTTTAGACAAGTGTGTGAGTTATTAACTCGTACTCTGATACCACTTTGTCACGACCCGAACCCGCCCCTATGGATTAAGGCCATAACCGGCCAGTAATCACGAGATTACTTACGACTTCAAACCAAATAAGACAAAACTCATCAGAGTAAAGGGGCCGAACGGAAGCAAATTTAAAACCTTGTCCATAGAGCCGTGCTTATATGCACATCATATACATTTCACATTTACATATGTTAATAACTCACAACAGAAAGTATAGTAGCATAAGGTTCTATATAGACAGGATCATTCAAATCTAAATCAGCCAAACAAAACTATACGCAGATGAAGGTAAAATAAGTTTGAGGGACCAAACTTCCTAAAGATGGGAAGACTGTGGTAACCCTGTTCCGTTTTGTGCTAATTGGTCCTTAATATGAATATGATTATGTGTTTAATGTGATTTTGTGTGCCATTATGTGAAAATATGTGGTTTTGAATTTCTATCTGTTCACCGTAGGAATATCTGTTTGATTATCTGCTTTGGAAATTAAATTGAAGGTCTTATCGACCAAAGAACCCGAAATTGATTGCGCCATTGTGATTGGCGTAATGTTTAGAGCTTACGGTGAAATTTAATTAGAAATTGATTTGGATCAAAATAATCAAATTAAATTAATGAATTAAGTGTCCAATTGTTTTATATT
Organism: Camellia sinensis; assembly: GCF_004153795.1. Classification (NCBI taxonomy): domain Eukaryota; kingdom Viridiplantae; phylum Streptophyta; class Magnoliopsida; order Ericales; family Theaceae; genus Camellia; species Camellia sinensis. The sequence continues at coordinate 1,933,709 of NW_021025105.1, forward strand.
AATAAATTGGAATTAGTGGGACTTATGTAAGGAAAGGCACTACACCCAATTCACTCACTTGAGCTCAAAAATCAGAATTTGTGTCTTAGAAAAGAGAGAGAGTCCACCTTGAGAGGGAAAGGAGGCATCTTGGTGTATTTTGGCTTATAATTTGTGAATTGGGAAGGCTAGGTGCAAAACTTGGCCACAATTGTGAGAATCAAGGCTCCTAGGTGAGTAACCAACCATTGACTCATGGATTTTTGTTTGTAAATTGTGAATTCGAGTTTGATTAATGGTCAAGAACATGAGTTAGTTTGATCATAAGGAAATTGGGTTGATTTTGTTGTATTTGAAGTCATTGAATGCTTGCATGTGCATGATAACCATGAATTTGCTTAATTGAGCATGAAAAATATGATCCATGTAAAATTGTGGCTAGAATCCATGCTTGTGACCACCATTTGTGCAATTTGAGTTGAAATGGAAGTTATATCTCACATGCATGTACCGTTCATAAGAGGTATGAGCTTGAATGCATGAAATTGTTATGTTGAAAGTGAATTTGGTGAAGATTGGGACATGCATGTGATTTATTTGTGAAATTGAGCTTCATTGGGTTGTAATTTGGGGTTAATACCATGTTAGTACAAGTGTATTTGAAGTTTGAGCTATTGCATGCAAGAAATGTTGGTTGAATGTCGAATTGGAGCTCAAGAACATGTTCTAGAAAACCCCGAAAATTTGATGTCCACTCGAGTAGGGAAACCGCCGCTCGAGCGTGAATTTCGTGTTCCCAATATTTTTTGTAGACCTAGTTTCTGCTTGAGCGGGGAGCCATGTAGAGAGGCCTTCCGCTCGAGCGCCAGAATTTGCGATCGAGCGTAATTTTGATGCATCCAGTATTTTTACAGGCCTCAAGGATCCGCTCGAGTGGGGAAGTCCACGCTCGAGCGGGGACCCTGTTTTCTGAAATTTTGAAAAGACATTATGTGTTTTATTTTTTGTTCTTTTTCACTTCCAAGTACTCTTAGGCATGCATTGAGCATTGTAATTGAGTTAAAGAGATAAGAATGAAGCCTAAAGAGGAAAATGTGAATTTAGAACAGATTGAATTGTTTGTGACCCTTTTGTGTTCATGGAATGTGTAGGGTCGAGCTCCAGGGCAAACCAACCAACCGATCACTGTGAGTAATATCTTAACAAGATATTTGAAATATATTGTTGTCCAATTGTTTACTTCTATGTAAGTTTTGCAAGTTCATTAATTTGAATGGTGGACAACGATTGACATGAATGATTGGGCCAAAGGCCGATTGACATGAATGATTGGGCTGAAGGCCGATTGATATAAGTGATTGGGCCGAAGGCCAATTGACATAAGTGATTGGACCGAAGGCTGATTGACATGAATGATTGGGCCGAAGGCTGATTAATATAAATGATTGGGCCGAAGGTCGATTGACATGAATGAATGGGCCGAAGGCCGATTGACATGAATGAATGGGCCGAAGGCCGATTGACATAAATGATTGGGCCGTAGGCCGATTGATATAAGTGATTGGGCCAAAGGTCGTCTGCTGTAACTATTTCAAAGATTGCTTATGTATCTTCCTTATTGATATTATTCACTGGGCTTTCGCTCACGCTCATTCATGTACATGTAGGTGAGCCAAGGGACATCCAGAACTAGCCTCAATGAAATTGTGAGAAACAGTCAAAGTTTTGAGGAGTCAGCCCAAGCGTCTCACGCACGAGACTGCCTTCGCCTTTGTCCTTTGTTCATAGTTTTGTTATGTTGGCAAAAGCATTGGACTACTTTTGTGTATAAGTCTTGGGTTTGACTGACTTAAACTTGTATGATCCTGTATGTACAGTGTTCTGTGTTAGCACATATTTTGATGTGAGTTATTAACATATAAATGTTTGGAATGTTATGGTGTGCATATAAGCATAGCTCTATGGACAAAGTTGTAAATTTGCTTCCATTTGGCCCCTTTACTCTGATGAGTTTTGTTTTATTTGGTTTGAGGCCGTAGGTAATCTCGCGATTACTGGCCGGTTATGGCCTTAACTCATAGGGGCGGGTTCGGGTCGTGACAGAGTGGTATCAGAGCACGAGTTAATAACTCACACACTTATCCAAAAGAGCAATAAGAGTCTAGAAAATATCTATGATGCATTCTTGTGATAAGTATGAATCTGAAAGCATCAAGAATACGCTTAACTGTTATATGTGACCAACTATGTGTTATAAGTTTGTGAACTGCTTGCATTTCAAACTATTTGATTATGTATGCTCTTTAGTATATGCATACCTGTGTATCTTTTGTATAAAGTATAATGCAAGTTGAATCAGATGGTGAGAACAATGGGCGATGAGATAGAGGAATCTTCTACTGCCAGCAGACTGGATAGAATGGAAAGACTGATTTAGGAAATGGCAGAGACATTGAGGCAACAACAGGAATGGCAACAACAGTGGCAACAGCCACATCCTTCACCTCCGCCTCCGGCACCTCCTGTGCCAGATAATCAGAATGATAACTAAATCATAGCTCTCACCAAAAAGTTCAAGAAAATGAAACCACCACAGTTCCATGGTGGATTAGATCCTTTGAAAGCTGAAGCTTGGGTCCTCGGCATTAAAAAACAGTTTGAAGTGTTCCCGTGTTCGGAGACACAGAAAGTGCTTCTAGCCACCTTTATGCTAGAAGACGAAGCAACAAGATAGTGAATGCTAATGCGTGAGAATTTCAAAGATGCTGATTGGGCAGAATTTCTGGAAGTTTTCTATGACAAGTACTTCCCGCAGTGTGTCCAGGATAGGAAGTTGACAGAATTCATGGAACTGAGGCAAGACAGTATGACTGTAGCCGAGTATGAGGCCAACTTCACTAAATTGGCCAGGTTTGCGCCACACGTGATTGATACAGACTATAAGAAGGCGAGACATTTTGAAGGCTGGCTTCGAAGTGACATTCTAGAGAGGGTGAATGTCTTGAAGCTGGAAACCAACATTGGGGTACTAGACAGGGCCATAATATCAGAAGCTAATATAGCTAGACAAACTAAACCGACAACTGACTGGAAGGGTAGTAAAAGGCAGGGCTTCTTTTCAAAGAAGAAGTTTTCAAAGAAGCAAAATACGGGCTCCTCGAATACTTCTAATTCTTCCCGAGATACAACCTCGTTGTGTACTACTTGTGGTAACAGGCATCGTGGGGTTTGTTATCGTGTGTTAGGAGCTTGTTTTAATTGTGGTAAACAGGGGCATATGGCCAGAGATTGCCAACAGAACAATTAAAAATTTGCTGCTAGTTCAACAGCATCAGTCCCAAAACCAAGAAATGCTACGAGATCTACTCTCGCCGAAGATACCGTGAGACAAGGGAGAGTTTTTGCGCTTGTTCCGGGCGATACCCAGCATGCCAACGCAGTTGTCTCAGGTACCATTTCTATATGTAATCAGGATGCTTTTGTGTTAATTGACTCTGGATCAACACACTCATTTGTAGCATGTGCATTTGCATCTAGACTGAGTAGACGTCTAGAATTATTGCCATATCTACTATGTGTGTCTGCTCTATCTGGGGAATCGATATTATGTGAATCAGTCTATCATTTTTGTGACATGCGAATTGGAAATGCCATTCTATATGTGGACTTGTTACCCTTGAACTTTAGGCACTTTGACATAATTCTGGGCATGGACTGGTTAACTCAATATTGTGCCACCATTGACTGTGTGACAAAACGAGTTGTGTTTAGACCACCAGAACAAGAAGAAATTGTGTTTGTGGGTAACAGGGTAGTGCCTCCACCTTATTTGATATCTGCAATGAAAGCATGTAAATTGATCAGGAAAAGGTGTCAGGGTTATTTGTGCTATGTGTTGTCTGAACAATCTGTAAATGTTGAATTGAATGATATCCCTGTTGTTAGAGAATTTCCAGATGTGTTTCCAAATGAACTACCAAGGGAATTGGTCGACAGGGAGATAGAATTCACTATTGAAACTGTATCAGGCACCCAGCCTATTTCTAAAACTCTCTACAGAATGGCTACTGCTGAAATGAAAGAACTGAAAGAACAGTTACAAGACCTACTTGACAAAGGATTTATCAGACCTAGCACTTCACCATGGGGTGCACCGGTGTTGTTTGTGAAAAAGAAAGATGGAACCCTACGCTTGTGTATCGACTATCGGGAATTGAACAAGGTAACAATAAAGAATAAATATCCCTTACCCCATATTGATGACCTGTTTAACCAGTTGCAGGGATCACAAGTGTTTTCCAAGATTGATTTGAGATTCGGGTATCATCAGTTGAAGGTAAAGACGGAAGATGTTGAGAAAACCGCATTCAGAACGAGGTATAGACATTTTGAGTTTCTTGTTATGCCATTTGGAGTGACTAATGGTTTGGCAGCATTTATGGACCTAATGAACCAAATTTTTAAAACCTACCTTGACGAATTTGTTGTGGTTTTTATTGATGACATTTAGATATACTCTAAAGATAGACTTGAACATGAACAACATTTGAGAACTGTCCTGCAAACACTTAGGGAAAGGAGATTGTTTTCTAAACTAAAGAAATGTGAGTTTTGGTTGGATGAAGTTGTTTTCTTAGGGCATGTGATCAACAAGGAAGGGATTTCAGTGGACCCACAGAAAATAGAGGCAATTGTGAATTGGCCTACACCGACCAATGTAACAGAAGTCCGCAGTTTTATGGATTTAGCTAGGTACTACAGGAGGTTTGTGAAAAATTATTTGAAAATAGCTGTGCCTCTTACCCAACTGACACGCAAGGGGCAACCTTTTGAGTGGAATGATGAAAGAGAGTCAGCCTTTCATGAATTGAAAACAAGATTGACCACTGCATTGATTTTGACACTACCATCAGGTACGGAAAATTTTATAATTTTTAGTGATGCGTCTTATAAAGGTTTGGGTTGTGTGCTAATGTAGAACGGAAAGGTTATTGCTTATGCCTCCGGACAGTTGAGACCGCACAAGAAGAACTACCCAACACATGACTTAGAATTGGCCGCAGTTGTTTTTGCTTTGAAAATCTGGCGGCTTTATTTGTACGGGGAAAAGTGTGAAGTCTGCACGGATCACAAAAGTCTGAAATACTTCTTCACGCAGAAGGAGTTGAATATGCGACAGAGGAGATGGCTGGAATTAATAAAGGATTATGATTCAGAGATTTAGTATCACCCCGGGAAAGCTAACACAGTTGCTGATGCCTTGAACAGAAAATCAACATGGGGTATGGCTTGTTTACTTACTGAACAGAAAGAGATCTTGCAAGATCTTGAGAAGTCTAAAATTGAAGTGGTAATGTGTGAACAGGGCGGATTGATAGCCGTTATTACAGTCGAGCCGGCAGTCATTGATGAAATCAAGCAGAAACAGAAAGATGATGAATTTCTCAAGAAAGTGATTGATGAATTTGAGATAAGTCCGAAGGCAGAGTTCAGTATTGAAAATGAAGTGTTGAAATTTTGAAATAGAATGTGTGTCCCAGATGTGTAGGAACTAAAAAAGAGGATTTTAGATGAAGCCCACAAGTCAGTGTTTGCTATATATCCGGGCAATAATAAAATGTATCGGGATTTGAAACAAACCTATTGGTGGCCTAAAATGAAGAAGGAGATTGCAGAATATGTGTCCAAATGTCTTCAGTGTCAGCAAGTTAAAGTTGAACATCAGAAATCAGGCAGTCTACTACAACCTCTCCCTATTCATGAATGGAAGTGGGAACATGTGACTATGAATTTCATTGTTGGTCTACCTCGGACTCCTTGAGGTATGGATTCTATTTGGGTTGTAGTTGATAGACTGACTAAATCTGCACATTTTCTACCTGTTAGAACTACGTTTAATGCTTATAGACTAGCTACCATATATGTTGATGAGATTGTCCGTTTACACGGAGTACTGATATCTATTGTGTCGGATAGAGATCCGAAATTTGTATCTAGATTGTGGAAAGGTTTACAGTAAGCTATGGGGACAGAACTAAGGTTCAGTACTGCATTCCACCCACAGACAGATGGGCAATCAGAACGAACAATACAGACTTTGGAAGATATGCTTCAAATGTGTGCTTTAGATTTTCAGGGGAGTTGGGAAGACTATTTGCCATTTGTTGAATTTGCATACAATAACAGCTTCCGCTCCAGCATCGGTATGGCACCGTACGAGGCTTTGTATGGTAGGCGGTGTAGATTACCAATTTGTTGGACAGAGGTCGGGGATAGAGCTTTGCTTGGGCCTGAAATTGTGCAAGACACTTCTGAAAAGATCAAGATCATTCGGCAAAGGCTCAAAACAGCTCAGGACTGACAAAAGAATTATGCAGATGTTCGGAGAAGACCTCTTGAGTGTGAGGTTGGTGACCATGTGCACGATAACTCTGTTCTATTTTGTGCTAATTGGTCCTTAATATGAATATGATTATGTGTTTAATGTGATTTTGTATGCCATTATGTGAAAATATGTGGTTTTGAATTTCTATCTGTTCACCGTAGGAATATCTGTTTGACTATCTGCTTTGGAAATTAAATTGAAGCCCTTATCGGCCATAGAAACTGAAATCGATAACGCCTTTGTGATTAGCGTAATTTTTAGAGCCTACGGTGAAATTTAATTAGAAATTGATTCAGACCAAAATAAATAGATTAAAATGGTGCTTTAGTGCTCAATTATTTAATTCAAATCAATTGTTCCTATGAGAGCACATGTAAAGGGCCTTATTATAATTGATTTCTCCTTTAATATCATTTGGCTAGTTTCAACTCTAAGAAGAAAAAGAGAGAACCGAACTAGAGAGAGAGAGAGAGAGAATGTAGGAGAATCAAAGTTTGATCTTCAAGGCTTGGAAATTTGAAGTCTAACTCTACATTTGACCATAGATTCGAAGAATTGAGCCTCTAGGTAAGTGAATTCATGAGTTTAATGTTGTAAATTGTGAATTCAAGTTTGATTAATGGTCAAGAACATGAGTTAGTTTGATCATAAGGAAATTAGGTTGATTTTGTTGTATTTGAAGTCATGGAATGCTTGCATGTGCATAATAACCATGAATTTGCATAATTGAGCATGAAAAATATGATCCATGTAAAATTGTGGCTAGAATCCATGCTTGTGACCACCATTTGTACAATTTGAGTAGAAATGGAAGCCATATCTCACATGCATGTACCATTCATAAGAGGTATGAGCTTGAATGTATGAAATTGTTATGTTGAAAGTGAATTTGGTGTAGATTGGGACATGCATGTGATTAATTTGTGAAATTGAGCCTCATTGTGTTGTAATTTGGTGTTTGTACCATGTTAGTACATGTATATATGAAGTTTGAGCCAAAAATTATGAGTTTGGAACCTTCGGAGGTCGAATTAAGCTCAAGAACAAATTCTGAAAAATCCAGAATTCTTGATGTCTGCTCGAGTGGGGAAACCGCCGCTTGAGCGTGAAATACGAGCTCCCAACATATTTTTGCAGACATGGCTTCCGCTCGAGCAGGGAATTTAACGCTCGAGCAGGGAGCTATGTAGACAGACCTTTACCTTGAGCGGCCGAGGTTGCGCTCGAGCGTGAAATTGATATGACCAGTACTTTTGCTGACCTCATGGGTCCACGCTCGAACGGGGACCCTGTTTTCTGAAATTTTGAAAAGACATTATGTGTTTCGTTTTCTGTTCTCTTTCACTTCTAAGTGCTCTTAGGCATACATTGAGCATTGTAATTGAGTTAAAGAGATAAGAATGAAGCCTCAAGAGGAAAATGGGAATTTAGAACGGATTGAATTGTTTGTGACCCTTTTGTGTTCATGGAATGTGTAGGGTCGAGCTCCAGGGCAAACCAACCAACCGATCACTGTGAGTAATGTCTTAACAAGATATTTGAGATATGTTATTGTCCAATTGTTTACTTCTATGTAAGTTTTATAACTTCATTAATTTGAATGGTGGACAACGATTGACATGAATGATTGGGCCGAAGGCCGATTGATATAAATGATTGGGCCAAAGGCCGACTGATATAAATGATTGGGCCGAAGGCCGATTGACATCAATGATTGGGTCGAGGGCCGATTGACATCAATGATTGGGCCGAAGGCCGACTGACATCAATGATTGGGCCGAAGGCCGATTGACATAAATGATTGGGCCGAAGGCCGATTGATACAAGTGATTGGGCCAAAGGCCGTCTGCTATAACTGTTTCAAAGATTTCTTATGTATCTTCCTTATTCGATATTATTCACTGGGCTTTCGCTCACGCTCATTCATGTACATCTAGGTGAGCCAAGGGACGTCCAGAACCAGCCTCAGTGAAATTGTGAGAAACAGTCAAAGTTTTGAGGAGTCGGCCCAAACGTCTCACGCACGAGACTGTCTTCGCCTTTGTCCTTTGTTCATAGTTTTGTTATGTTGGACTACTTTTGTATATAAGTCTTGGGTTCGACTGACTTCAACTTGTATGATTCTGTAGGTACAGTGTTCTGTGTTAGTACATATTTTGATGTAAGTTACTAACATATAAATGTTTGGAATGTTATGGTGTGCATATAAGCACAGCTCTATGGACAAAGTTTTAAATTTGCTTCCGTTTGGCCCATTTACTCTGATGAGTTTGGTTTTATTGGTTTGAGGCTGTAGGTAATCTCGTGATTACGGGTCGGTTATGGCCTTAACCTATAGGGGCGAGTTCGGGTCGTGACAGAGTGGTATCAGAGCACGAGTTAATAACTCACACACTTGTCCAAAAGAGCAATAAGCGTCTAGAAAAGATCTAGGATGCATTCATGTGATAAGTATGAATCTGAAAGCATCAAGAATACGCTTAACTGTTAAATGTGAACAACTATGTGTTATAAGTTTGTGAACTACTTGCATTTCAAATTATTTGATTATGTATGCTCTTTAGTATATGCATACCTGTATATCTTTTCTATAAAGTATAATGTAAGTTTAATAAGATGGTGAGAACAAGAGGTGATGAGATAGAGGAATCTTCTACTGCTAGACCAGATAGAATGGAAAGACTAATTCAGGAAATGGCAGAGACATTGAGGCAACAACAGGAATGGCAACAACAGTGGCAGCAGCCACATCCTCCACCTCCGCCTCCGACACCTCCTGTGCCATATAATCAGAATGATGACCGAATCATAGCGCTCACCAAAGAGTTCAAGAAAATGAAACCACCACAGTTCCATGGTGGATTAGATCCTTTGAAAGCTGAAGCTTGGGTCCTCGGTATCAAAAAACTGTTTGAAGTGTTCCCGTGTTCGGAGACACAGAAAGTGCTTCTAGCCACCTTTATGCTAGAAGACGAAGCAAGAAGATGGTGGATGTTAATGCGTGAGAAATACAAAGATGCTGATTGGGCAAATTTTCTGCAAATTTTCTGTGACAAGTACTTCTCGCAGTGTGTCCGGGATAGGAAGGTGGCAGAATTCATGGAACTGAGGCAAGACAGTATGACTGTAGCCGAGTATGAGGCCAAATTCACTGAATTGGCCAGGTTTACGCCACACGTGATTGATACAGACTAAAAGAAGGCGAGACATTTCGAAGGCGGGCTTCGAAGCGACATTCTAGAGAGGGTGAATGTCTTGAAGCTGGAAACCTACATCGGGGTACTAGACAGGGCCATAATATCAGAAGCTAATATAGCTAGACAAACTAAGCCGACAACTGACTGGAAGGGTAGTAAAAGGCAGGGCTTCTTTTCAAAGAAGAAGTTTTTAAAGAAGCAAAATACGGGCTCCTCGAATACTTCTAATTCTTCCCGAGATACAACCCCATTGTGTACTACTTGTGGTAACAGACATCGTGGCGTTTGTTACCGTGTATCAGGAGCTTGTTTTAATTGTGGTAAACAGGGGCATATGGCCAGAGATTACAAACAGAATAATGGAAAATTTGCTGCTAGTTCGACAACATCAGTCCCAAAACCAGGAAATGCTACGAGATCTACTCCCGCCGAAGATACCGTGAGACAAGGGAGAGTTTTTGCACTTGTTCCAGGCGATACTTGGAATGCCAACGCATTTGTCTCAGGTACCATTTCTATATGTAATCAGGATGCTTTTGTGTTAATTGACTCTAGATCAACACACTCATTTGTAACATGTGCATTTGCATCTAGACTGAGTAGACCTCTAGAATTATTGCCATATCTACTATGTGTGTCTGCTCTATCTGGGGAATCGGTATTGTGTGAATCTGTCTATCGTTTTTGTGACATGTGAATTGGGAATTCCATTCTATATGTGGACTTGTTACCCTTGAACTTTAGGCACTTTGACATAATTCTGGGCATGGATTGGTTAACTCAATATTGTGCCACCATTGACTGTGTGACAAAACGGGTTGTGTTTAGACCACCAAAACAAGAAGGAATTGTGTTTGTGGGTAACGGGGCAGTGCCTCCACCTTATTTGATATCTGCAATGAAAGCATGTAAATTGATCAAGAAAGGGTCTCAGGGTTACTTGTGCTATGTGTTGTCTGAACAATCTGTAAATGTTGAATTGAATGATATCCCTATTGTTAGAGAATTTCCAGATGTGTTTCCAAATGAACCACCAGGGGAATTGGTGGATAGGGAGATAGAATTCACTATTGAAACTGTATCAGGCACCCACCCTATTTCTAAAACTCCCTACAGAATGGCTACTGCTGAAATGAAAGAACTGAAAGAACAGTTACAAGACCTGCTTGACAAAGGATTTATCAGACCTAGCACTTCACCATGGGGTGCACCGGTGTTGTTTGTGAAAAAGAAAGATGGAACCCTACGCTTGTGTATCGACTATCGGGAATTGAACAAGGTAACAATAAAGAATAAATATCCCTTACCCCATATTGATGACTTATTTGACCAGTTGCAGAGACCACAAGTGTTTTCCAAGATTGATTTGAGATTCGGGTATCATCAGTTGAAGGTAAAGGCGGAAGATGTTGAGAAAACTGCATTCAGAACAAGGTATGGACATTTTGAGTTTCTTGTTATGCCATTTGGAGTGACTAATGGCCCGGCAGCATTTATGGACCTAATGAACCGAATTTTTAAAACCTACCTTGACGAATTTGTTGTGGTTTTTATTGGTGACATTTTGATATACTCTAAAGATAGACTTGAACATGAACAACATTTGAGAACTGTCCTGCAAATACTTAGGGAAAGGAAATTGTTTGCTAAACTAAAGAAATGTGAGTTCTGGTTGGTTGAATTTGTTTTCTTAGGGTAAGCGATCAACAAGTGGACCCACAGAAAATAGAGGCAATTGTGATTTGGCCTACACCAACCAATGTAACAGAAGTCCGCAGTTTTATGGGTTTAGCTGGGTACTACAGGAGGTTTGTGAAAGATTATTCGAAAATAGCTGTGCCTCTTACCAAACTGACACGCAAGGGGCAACCTTTTGAGTGCAATTATGAAAGAGGATCAGCCTTTCATGAATTGAAAACAAGATTGACCACTGCACCGATTTTGACACTACCATCAGGTACGGAAAATTTTGTAATTTTTAGTGATGCGTCTTATAAAGGTTTGGGTTGTGTGCTAATGCAGAACGGAAAGGTTATTGCTTATGCCTCCCGACAATTGAGACCGTACGAGAAGAACTACCCAACACATGACTTAGAATTGGCTGCAGTTGTTTTTGCTTTGAAAATCTGGTGGCATTATTTGTATGGGGCAAAGTGTGAAGTCTACACGGATTACAAAAGTCTGAAATACTTCTTCACGCAGAAGGAGTTGAATATGCGACAGAGGAGATGGCTGGAATTAATAAAGGGTTATGATTTAGAGATTCAGTATCACCCCGGGAAAGCTAACACAGTTGCTGATGCCTTGAGCAGAAAATCAACGGGGGGTATGGCTTGTTTGCTTACTGAACAGTAAGAGATTTTGCAAGATTTTGAGAAGTTTGAAATTGAAGTGGTAATGTGTGAACAGGGCGGATTGAAAGTCGCTATTACAGCCGAGCCGGCAATCATTGATGAAATCAAATGGAAACACAAAAATGATGAATTCCTCAAGAAGGTGATTGATGAATTTGAGGCAAGTCCGAAGGCAGAGTTCAGTATTGAAAATGAAGTGTTGAAATTTCAAAACAGAACGTACACTCCCAGATGTACCGGAACTGAAAAAGAAGATTTTATATGAAGTCCACAAATCAATGTTTGCTATACATCCGGGCAATAATAAAATGTATCGGGATTTGAAACAAACCTATTGGTGGCCTAAAATGAAGAAGGAGATTGCAGAATATGTGTCCAAATGTCTTCAATGTCAACAAGTTAAAGCTGAACATCAGAAACTAGGCGGTCTACTGCAACCTCTCCATATTCCTGAATGGAAGTGGGAACATGTGACTATGGATTTCATTGTTGGCCTACCTCGGACTCCTCAAGGTATGGATTCTATTTGGGTTGTAGTTGATAGACTGACTAAATCTGCACATTTTCTACCTGTTAGAACTACGTTTAGTGCTTATAGACTAGCTACCATATATGTTGATGAGATTGTCCATTTACACGGAGTTCCGATATCTATTGTGTCGGATAGAGATCCGAAATTTGCATCTAGATTGTGGAAAAGTTTACAAGAAGCTATGGGGACAGAACTAAGGTTTAGTACTGCATTCCATCCACAGACAGATGGGCAATCAGAACGAACAATACAGACTTTGGAAGATATGTTTCGAATGTGTGCTTTAGATTTTCAGGGGAGTTGGGAAGACTATTTGCCACTTGTTGAATTTGCATACAATAACAGCTTCCACTCTAGCATCGGTATGGCACCGTACAAGGCTTTGTATGGTAGGCGGTGTAGATCACCAATTTGTTGGACAGAGGTCGGGGATAGAGCTTTGCTTGGGCCTAAAATTGTGCATGACACTTCTGAAAAGATCAAGATCATTCGGCAAAGGCTCAAAACAGCTCAGGACCGACAAAAGAATTATGCAGATGTTCGGAGAAGACCTCTTGAGTATGAGATTGGTGACCATGTGTTCATCCGTGTATCTCCGATGAAAGGCCAAGTCAAGTTTGGAAAGAAGGGCAAGTTGTCACCCCGTTATATTGGGCCGTTTCAGATTCTGGAAAGGCTTGGCCCAGTTGCCTATACAGTTGCTTTGCCACCGGGATTCGAACAAACCATAATGTGTTTCATGTGTCGATGTAGAGGGGTTACCTCTGAGACCTGTTTCATGTGATTGATTATCACTGGGTAGCTATTGATGAAAATATGGAGTATGCCGAATGGCCGGAGCGAATCGTCAACCGGCAAGTGAAACAGTTGAGAAGCAAGTCCATCTCAATGGTGAAAGTGGAATGGAAAGAACACTATGGGATGGAATCTACATGGGAAAAAGAGGAGGAAATGCGACTACGCTATCCACATTTGTTTCCCGACGAAGGTAAAATAAGTTTGAGGGACCAAACTTCCTAAAGGGGGGAAGACTGTGATAACCCTGTTCCGTTTTGTGTTAATCGGTCCTTAATATGAATATGATTATGTGTTTAATGTGATTTTGTATGCCATTATGTGGAAATATGTGATTTTGAATTTCTATCTATTCACCGTAGGAATATCTATTTGACTATCTGCTTTGGAAATTAAATTGAAGGCCCTATCGGCCACAGAAACTGAAATCAATTGCGCCTTTGTGATTAGCGTAATTTTTAGAGCCTACGGTGAAATTTAATTGGAAATTGATTCAGACTAAAATAAATAGATTAAATTGGTGCTTTAGTGTTCAATTATTTAATTCAAATCAATTGTGCCTATGAGAGCACATGTAAAGGGCCTTATAATAATTGATTTCTCCTTTTATATCATTTGGCTGGTTTCAACCCTAAGAAGAAAAAGAGAGAACCAAACTAGAGAGAGAGAGTGTGTAGGAGAATCAAAGTTTGATCTTCAAGGCTTGGAAATTTGAAGTCTAACTCTACATTTGACCATAGATTGGAAGAATTGAGCCTCTAGGAAATTGAATTCATGAGTTTAATGTTGTAAATTGTGAATTCAAGTTTGATTAATGGTCAAGAACATGAGTTAGTTTGATCATAAGGAAATTGGGTTGATTTTGGTGTATTTGAAGTCATGGAATGCTTGCATGTGCATAATAACTATGAATTTGCATAATTGAGCATGAAAAATATGATCCATGTAAAATTGTGGCTAGAATCCATGCTTGTGACCACCATTTGTACAATTTGAGTTGAAATGGAAGCCATATCTCACATGCATGTACCATTCATAAGAGGTATGAGCTTGAATGTATGAAATTGTTATGTTGAAAGTGAATTTGGTGTAGATTAGGACATGCATGTGATTAATTTGTGAAGTTGAGCCCCATTGTGTTGTAAATTGGTGTTTGTACCATGTTAGTACATGTATATATGAAGTTTGAGCCAAAAATTATGAGTTTGGAACCTTTGGAGGCCGATTTGAGCTCAAGAACAAATTCTGGAAAACCCAGAATTCTTGATGTCCGCTCGAGCAGGGAAATCGCAGCTTGAGCGTGAAATACGAGCTCCCAGCATATTTTGCAAACATGGCTTCCGCTCGAGCGGGGAAGTTCACGCTCGAGCGGGGAGCTATGTAGACAGATCTTCAGCTTGAGCGGTCGAGTTCACGCTCGAGCGTGAAATTGATGTAACTAGTACTTTTGCAAACCTCATGGGTCCGCTCGAGCGGGAAAATGCTCGAGCGGGGACCCTGTTTTCTGAAATTTTGAAAAGACATTATGTGTTTCGTTTTCTGTTCTCTTTCACTTCTAAGTACTCTTAGGCATACATTGAGCATTGTAATTGAATTAAAGAGATAAGAATGAAGCCTCAAGAGGAAAATGTGAATTTAGAACGGATTGAATTGTTTGTGACCCTTTTGTGTTCATGGAATGTATAGGGTCGAGCTCCAGGGCAAACCAACCAACCAACCGATCACTGTGAGTAATGTCTTAACAAGATATTTGAGATATGTTATTGTCCAATTGTTTACTTCTATGTAAGTTTTATAAGTTCATTAATTTGAATGGTGGACAACAATTGACATGAATGATTGGGCCGAAGGCCGATTGATATAAATGATTGGGCCGAAGGCCGATTGACATAAATGATTAGGCCGAAGGCCGATTGATATAAATGATTGGGCCGAAGGCCGATTGACATAAATGATTGGGCCGAAGGCCGATTGACATAAATGATTGGGCCGAAGGCCGATTGATACAAGTGATTGGGCCAAAGGCCGTCTGCTGTAACTGTTTCAAAGATTGCTTATGTATCTTCCTTATTCGATATTATTTACTAGGCTTTCGCTCATGCTCATTCATGTACATATAGGTGAGCCAAGGGACGTCCAGAACCAACCTCGGTGAAATTGTGAGAAACAGTCAAAATTTTGAGGAGTCAGCCCAAACGTCTCACGCACGAGACTGTCTTCGCCTTTGCCCTTTGTTCATAGTTTTGTTATGTTGGCGAAAGCATTGGACTACTTTTGTATATAAGTCTTGGGTTCGACTGACTTAAACTTGTATGATCCTGTATGTACAAGCAAGACAACTGTGATAAAATATCTGCAAAAGCAGATGCACAGTAGTCGGCCGGCCAAAAATATCATTTTGACAAAAAGGAGTGCCGACCAGCAACAAAGAGTGCCGACCGGCAATATATATTGCCGATGGCAACAAAACACCAGTCGGTGGCCTCTGGCCATGGTCGGTGATGTGTGGGGATGCCTCACAAGGCATTCCATGCCCCTCCAAGGCAAAACACAAGTGTTTGGTGCAAAACCAGACACTAAAAAGTCGAGTTCAGAGATCCTAAGGCAAGGCGCGTAGCCGAGACTTCCGGGAACTCCGAACGAACACAAACATGGATGATCACCGGGTGTTCAAACGGTGACGTCCAAGTCTTGAGGACGATCAAAAATGGGGTGTCTACACTAGCCGGTTATGGCCATAACCCATAGGGGCGGGTTCGGGTCGTGACAATGTGTTCATCCGTGTATCTTCAATGAAAGACCAAGTCAGGTTTGGAAAGAAGGACAAGTTGTTGCCCCATTATATTGGGCCAAACCTGCCTGTCACGACCCAAACCCGCCCCTATGGGTTTAGCACCGTAACCGGCTAGTAATCCGTGATTACCGAAGGCCTAATTAATAGTTATAACAGTAATACAGAGTACATGGGCTGGCAGAAGCCAAAATAGTATTAAAATATGTCCAATGAGCTGTGACAGTCTGTATGTAAAAAGACTTTTCATACATAATCACATTCAGAAACAAAACAGTATATACATATATATACAATATACAGGTATTCAGGTTAGGGACCAAATCCCTACCATAACAGTACAGTACAAGTCTATACAGTATTACAAAACAGAGACAGAAGGGTGAACTGAGGCACCCCAAATGAGCCTAGGCTTGAACACACTTGGAACCTCGCAGTGAGGCACGTTGGTTGGCTTGACAAAAAAGGAGTTTAATCCAACGCTTCTAGCTCCGATCCGGTGCTTGGACACCTACATATATATATATATATATATAAACAGTGAGCTAAAGCCCAGTGAATAACAGTTGTGTAAAGAGGTTAAGAATGAATGTCCTTTCAGTCATTAAACAGTCATTTGAACAGTATATCAGTTATTCGATCATAACAGTCATAAGTGGTACATCCAATAGCAAACAGTACAGTAGGTCTTAACAGACCGAACAGTTAGGTGATGGCCATCATATCAGTAAACAATAGTGGTTCCAAACATGGAAATCGACAGAGATCTCTGTGACAGTAGCAGTACAGTACAATAACAATAAATTGCTATAGATGCTAGGAATACAGTTCGCAAATAGGACAAGCATTCATTTAGTAAGAAATATTATTTCAGGAAGCAGTACAGTAGATCATTCAGAAAATATTCGTGATCAAACATATCTTTACAACATTGTTACTCATAGAGCACTGGGCTACAGATAGGCTAGAGTGTCCTCGGATGCCAACCTACACAGTTACAGACTGAACACACACTAAGTTACACACTTGGGAATCAATGACTTAGTCCCTAAATTGACTCGGTGTGGTTCTACATCAATATCCTCATTAAGATGCCTTAAACTAGGCCTAGGAATGCCTAGGATGGAATGAGGATGCAAAAATGCACTTTAAAACACTTTTCAGAATTTTTAGAAAATAGGGGTCTCACTTGAGCGTGGCTTTCTACACTCGAGCGGACATGCAGACAAAGGAGCTCCGCTCGAGCGTGACTTTCCTCGCTCGAGCGGACTGCAAAAGTACTGGATACATGAAATTCACGCTCGATAGGCGCTTGACCCTCGCTCGAGCATGCATTCCCTCGCTCGAACGGACTGTAAACACATGCAAAGTACTGGATACACGCATTTCACGCTCAAGCATTACTTTCCCCGCTCGAGCGGACTGCATGAACTCAGAGTTTATGCTCGAGCGTGGATCCAAAATCTGGAATTTCAGAATTTGTCTCCAAGCATGAAACTCAACATTTAAAGCATCAAATTTGATCCTTTTGGGCTAATTTTCTATAAAACACTTTAAAACTCATAATATGATACGTTCAAAGATTAATTTGCAAAATCAAAGCCCAAAGGTAGTTCAATTGAACATCATTTTTAAATAAACTTCAAGAACAAGCTCAAACATAATATGCATGTATTCAATTGAATTCAAAGCTTCCAATACATAATCAAATGAGTCAAAACTTTCAACAACATGATGAATTCATGAACTATAGTCAAGATATGGACATACATGTGGAAATTCATGAAGAACAATCTCAAAATGCAAGAATATGTACAAGCATGCATGATCTAGCTCTCAATTCAACATTTTAAACCAATTCTTGACATTAATCCCCGAATTTCCATGAATCATGAAAGACACAACTTAAATACAAATTCAAGAAGATGATTCTCCTACCTTAGCTCTCAATTCAAGATGTAGGAGCTCAAATATGCAATCTACTCTTCAATTCTTCTAATTTTCCAAGCAAATCTTGAAGAACTCTATTTTCTCCTATCTCTCTTTCTCTCTAGTCGGTTTTAACTCCAAGAATGAACAAGAATGATGCACCAAAGGCTTCAAGACAATGTTGTAGATAGTGGTCCACTAATGGCAAAAGGGTAATTAAGGCAACTAATGTGATTTAGCTTATTTAATCCAATTTAATCATACCAAATCAAATTTCAACTAAATTTACCATAAAATCACATTAATTCTAATTAACACAAAACACTAATCCATTCCAGATTCGGCCGCCGACAAGGCCTTGAATTTACAGTTCGAAACTTAAAATATGAATAGATAAATCAATGACAAACAGATAGAAATGCATTTAACATAACACGTTCATGCAATTAGTTTAGGGTTTCATCCTAATCAGTTACTTATCATGCTCAGTCACAGTTTAGCAGTAATCAATGGTGAGGGTTGTCACAGTTTCCCCTCCTTACAAAGAGTTTGGTCCTCCAAACTCGAATTACCTTCATTTTGGAAGAACACTGGATCCAGAGATAACAGTTCAAGCTATCTATTGATCATATCGTCTTCCCTTTCCCAAGTGGCATATACGCCACCATGGTTTTGCCAATCAACTTTCACTAACGGAATTTCTTTGTTCCTTAACTTCTTGATCCGTCGGTTTACAATCTAAATAGGCCGTTCTTCATAAGTGTAGTCATCATTTAGTACTACACGGGTATGCTCAATCACATGGAAGGGATCCCGGAGGTAATCCCTCAACATTGAAATATGGAACACGTTATGCATATGCTCCATTTCAAGAGGAAGCGCTACTTGATACGCCACCGAATTAATCTTTTCAATAATCTCATACGGTCCGACATATCTCGGCTCTAACTTGCCTTTATCCCCAAAACGGGTCTGCCCTTTCATCGGTGTCACTTTAACAAAGACATGATCACCTACTTCGTACTCTTTGTCTCGCCTTCGAACATCCGCATAACTTTTCTATCAGCTTTGTGCAGTTTTCAGTCGCTGTTGAATCAGTTTCACTTTTTAGTGGTTTCATGTACAATTTTGGGCCCAAGTAAAGGCCCATCTCCAACTTCTGCCCAGCAGATAGGAGATCGACATTTTCTACCATATAAAGCCTCGAAAGGTGCCATACCAATGCTCGAGTGAAAGCTGTTATTGTAGGCAAATTCAGCCAAAGGTAGATGACTTTCCCAATTTCCCTGGAAATCAAGAACACACATCCGCAGTAAATCCTCTAGAGTCTGGATGGTTCTTTCTAACTAACCATCTGTCTGAGGATGGTATGCATTACTCAGTCTCAGTTCAGTACCCAATGTTGTCTGTAGGCTTTACCAAAATCTCGATGTAAACTTCGAGTCCCTATCAGAAACAATGGACACAGGCACTCCATGCAATCTAACAATCTCATCAATATAGATTATAGCCAATTTGTCCGCATTATAAATTGTTTTGACAGGTAAGAAGTGAGCAGATTTAGTCAGTCTATCAACAATAACCCAAATTAAATCCATACCTTTACTGGAGCAAGGTAAACCAACAATGAAATCCATAGTGATATGTTCCCATTTCCACTCCGGTATAGGTAAGGGTTGCAGTAAGCCTGCGGGTCGTTAATGTTCGGCTTTGACTTGTTGGCAATGAAGACATTTCGATACAAAGTTAGCAATTTCTTTCTTCATTCCCGGCCACCAGAAATTCAGTTTCAAGTCTTGGTACATTTTCGTACTTCTTGGATGGATAGACAGTTTTGAATTGTGGCCCTCTTGCAGAATTCTTCTTTTCAGTTCAGAATCACTCGGTACACATAACCTTCCCTGAAATTTCAGTACATTGTTTTCAAATTTGAAACCCGGCCTCGGTCTAGATTCCCGTTCATTGATGATCTTCTTCAAGAAGTCATCCTGCTGCTGTTTCTCTTTAATCTCTTCAATAAGTGCCAGTTGAGCAGAAATAGCAGCTACTGTTCCACCTTATTCACGCAAAACAATCTCAACTTCAAATTTTACAAGGTCACAAAGCAATTCTTTCTGCCCAGTGAGTAAACAGGCTAAATTTCTGATCGATTTCCGACTCAATGCATCGGCAACGGTGTTAGCTTTCCCCGGATGGTACAAAATTTGCAAATCATAATCCTTTATCAGTTCTAACCATCTCCGCTGCCTCATGTTCAGTTCTTTCTGTGTGAAGAAGTATTTCAAACTCTTGTGGTCTGTATACACCTCACATGTTGCCCCATAAAGGTAGTGACGCTAGATTTTCAGTGCAAACACTACTGCAGCAAGTTCTAAATCATGGGTCGGGTAGTTCTTTTCATGCGGTCTCAGTTGTCGGGAAGCATACGCAATCACTTTACCATTCTGCATTAAAATACATCTCAAACCCTTATAAGAAGCATCACTAAATATAGTATAACCATCCGTACCTGAGGGTAGGGTAAGAATCGGTGCAGTCACAAGTCGAGTCTTTAACTCTTAAAAAGCTGATTCTCTCTGGTCAGTCCAGTCAAATGATATCCCCTTTTGAGTTAATTGAGTCAGTGGTAGGGCACTTTTGGAGAAGTCTTTGACAAACCTTCTGTAATACCCGGCTAAGCCTAGAAAACTTCGGACTTCGGTAACATTTGTCGGTCTAGGCCAATTCACTACTACTTCAATTTTCTGCGGGTCAACTGTAATACCATCTTTACTGATCACATGCCCCAAAAACATTACATTATCAAGCCAAACTTCACATTTTGTCAGTTTAGCATACAGGTTCTGTTCTCTTAGGGTCTGCAAGGCAATTCTCAAATGATGTTCATGTTCTTCCGTGCTTTTGGAATAAATCAAAATGTCATCTATGAAAACAACTACAAATTCATCTAGGAATGGTTTGAAAATTCTGTTCATATGATCCATAAATGCAGCAGGTGCATTGGTAACTCCGAAAGGCATAACTAAGAATTCATAATGTCCGTACCTCGTTCGAAAGGTAGTCTTTTCAATGTCCCCTGTATTGACTTTCAACTGGTGGTATCCAGATCTATGGTCAATTTTAGAGAACACTTGGGCACCCTGTAACTGGTCAAATAAATCATCAATACGAGGCAATGGATATTTATTTTTCACTGTTACCTTGTTCAGTTCACGGTAGTCAATGCAAAGTCTCAGTGAGCCGTCTTTTTTCTTTACAAATAAAATTGGAGTGCCCCATGGCGAAGTACTGGGCCTGATGAACTTCTTATCTAACAACTCTTGTAGCTGAACGTTCAGTTCTTTCAATTCAATCGGTGCCATTTTGTAAGGAGCTTCAGATACTGGCCGTGTACCCGGAATCATATCAATGGTGAACTCAATCTCCCTATCAATCAAATCTCCTGGCAAATCATCTGGAAAAACATCTGGGAATTCTCTAACTATAGGAATATTGTTCACATCAGTTTTAGCATCAGTAGGTACAGTCAATACACAACACAGATACCCTTTACACCCCCTTTTTAATCAGTTTAAAAGCTTTCATAGACGAAATCAGATATGGGGGAGGTACTACTCCAACTCCGTTAAACACAAATTCAGGCAATCTAGGTGGACGAAAAACAACTTGTTTTGTTACATAGTCTATGGTAGCATGATATTTTGTTAACCAGTCCATTCCCAATATCACATCAAAGTGATCAATATTCAGAGGCAGTAAATCAATATACAAATGAACATCCCCAACAATAATTTCACATGCAGGGTAGATATAAGCACAAGTCATAGATCCCCCAACAGGTGAAGATACAACTAACAGATAATTCACAGGTTCTAGTGGTCTATGTAATTTTCGCGAAAAAGCATGCGATACATATGAATGTGTAGACCCCGAATCAATCAGAATATATGCATTGAGAGTATACCTGACACAACGGTCTCGGTATTCTATACATCTCCCGGTACGAGTGCAAACACTCGGCCTTGCCTCATGGGCTCTTTTCCAGTAGCTTTGGGATTAGGTTTTGGTGCAACAGTTGATGCTGCGGTGCTGGCTGCAGCTTTACTATTGCCCTGAGGAGTAGAAGGGAAATCTTTGACCATATGGCCCACCTTGCCACGCCTATAACAAGGACCTGAAATTTTATAGCAAACCCCTTATGTTTCTTACCACATTCAGAACAAGGCGGTATGGAACCACTTCCCTGACTGGAATTGGTTGTTGACCCTGTATTTTGCTTTTTATTCAATGAACTGTTTCGGCTTTTCTTAAACTTGAAGCCTCGTCTCTTACCACGCCACTTGGTCGCTGGTGTTTCAGTTTGTTTCAGTGCCTCGATGTTCGACTCATCCATTATTGCTCAGTCAAGAACATCTACATATTTCAGTAGCTTCAGAACATTGATTCTATCAAGGATTTCAACATTAAGGTCGCCTTCAAACTTCCTGGCCTTTTTATAATCGGTATCCACCATGTGTGGTGCATATCTGGCGAGTTCAGTGAATTTCGATTCGTACTCTGTTACGGACATAGTGCCTTGTTTCAGTTGTTCAAACTCAGTCACTTTTCTGTCCCTGACACACTGTGGAAAGTATTTCTCAAAGAAGGCTCCCTTAAACTGAGCCCAATTCATGGTAGTATTGGTGTCGCGGACCAGCATCCACCACCTTCTGGCCTCTTCTTGTGAGGTGAAGGTAGCCAGTAGCACTTTGTGTGCTTTAGAACACGGAAAGACTTCAAATAATTTCTCTGTTTCAAGAACCCAGGCTTCAGCCTTTGGCGGTTCGAGGCCTCCTTGGAATGACGGTAGTTTCATTTTACTGAACTTTTGCGTTAGGGCAATTATGTCATCATTCACATTCGGTTCTGGCTGTACCGGAGGAGGTGGGGGTTGTTGGTTCTATTGTAGCCTCAAGGCCTCAGTCAGTAGTTCAACTGTTCTTTCTATCCTTGCCATTCTGGCCTCAGATGATTCAAGTTCATCAGTATTTCTTGTGTTATCCATTTCACTATAGACAATTATGGCAATTATAAACATAGATAGTTGAATACTTAACATATTAACACATTAGCATATATATTCATGTCATGGCCACACACATTTATCAATGCTCATGCAATTCCCTATTCACTCTTCTAAAACATCCTATAGCTCATTTAGACACGTGTGGGCGGTATAACTCGTGGTTTGATATCGCTCTGATACCACTCTGTAATGACCCAAACCCGCTCCTATGAGTTTAGCACCGTAACCGGCTAGTAATCCATGATTACCGAAGGCCAGCTTAACAGTAATAACAGTAATACAGAGTACAGGGGCTGGCGGAAGCCAAAAAAGTAATAAAAGATGTCCAATGAGCTGTGACAGTCTGTATGCAAAAAGACTTTTCATACATAATCACATTCAGAAACAAAACAGTATATACATACATATACAATCATTCAGGTTAGGGACCAAATCCCTACCATAACAGTACAATACAAGTCTATACAGTATTACAAAACAGAGACAGAAGGGTGAACTGAGACACCCCAAAAAGTCTAAGCTTAAACACACTTGGAACCTCGCAGTAAGGCACGTTGGCTGGCTTGACAAAGAGGGAGTTTAACCCAACGCTTCTAGCTCCGATCCGGTGCCTGGACACCTACATATATATATAAACAGTAAGCTAAAGTCCAGTGAATAACATATGCGTAAAGAGGTTAAGAATGAATGTCCTTTCAGTATTTAAAACAGTCATTTGAACAGTATATCAGCTATTCGATCATAGCAGTCATAAGTGGTACATCTAATAGCAAACAGTACAGTAGGTCTTAACAGACCGAACAGTCAATTGATGGCCATCATATCAGTAAACAATAGTGGTTCCAAACATGGGAACCGATAGAGATCTCGGTGATAGTAGCAGTACAGTACAGTAAGAGTAAATTGCTATGGATGCTAGGAATACAGTTCGCAAATAGGACAATCATTCTTTCAATAAGAAATATCATTTCAGGAAGCAGTACAGTAGATCATTCAGAAAATATTCATGATTGAACATATCTTTATAACATTGTTACTCACAGAGCACTGGGCTACAGATAGGCTACAGCGTCCTTGGATGCCAACCTACACAGTTACAGAATGAACACACACTAAGTTACACACTTGGGAATCAATGACTTAGTTCCTAACTTGACTCGATGTGGTTCTACATCAATATCCTCATTAAGATGCCTTAAACTAGGTCTAGGAATGCCTAGGATGGAATGAGGATGCAAAAATGCACTTTAAAACACTTTTCAGAATTTTCAGAAAATAGGGGTCTCACTCGAGCGTGGCTTTCTACGCTCGAGCAGACATGCGGACAAAGGAGCTCCGCTCGAGCGTGACTTTCCTCGCTCGAGCGGACTGTAAAAGTACTGGATGCATGAAATTCACGCTCGACGGGCGTTCGACCCCCGCTCGATCGTGAGACAGAAGTCCTCACTCGAGCGTGCATTCCCTCACTCACGCATTTCACGCTCGAGCGTTACTTTCCCCGCTCGAGCGGACTGCATGAACTCAGAGTGTACGCTCGAGCTTGGAGTTCCCCGCTCGAGCATGGATCCAAAATTTGGAATTTCCAGATTTGTCTCCAAGCATGAAACTCAACATTTAAAGCATCAAATTCGATCATTTTGGGCTAATTTTCAGAAAAACACTTTAAAACTCATAATATGACATGTTCAAAGATTAATTTGCAAAATCAAAGCCCAAACGTAGTTCAATTGAACACCATTTTTAAATAAACTTCAAGAACAAGCTCAAACATAACATGCATGTATTCAATTGAATTCAAAGCTTCCAATACATAATCAAATGAGTCAAAACTTTCAAAAACATGATGAATTCATGAACTATAGTCAAGATATGGACATGTATGTGGAAATTCATGAAGAACAATCTCAAAATGCAAGAATATGTACATGCATGCATGATCTAACTCTCAATTTAACATTTTAAACCAATTCTTGACATTAATCTCCAAATTTCCATGAATCATGAAAGACACAACTTAAATACAAATTCAAGAAGATGATTCTCCTACCTTAGGTCTCAATTCAAGATGTAGGAGCTCAAATATGTAATCTACTCTTCAATTCTTCTAATTTTCCAAGCAAATCTTGAAGAACTCTATTTTCTCCTATCTCTCTTTCTCTCTAGTTGGTTTTGACTCCAGGAATGAACAAGAATGATGCACCAACGGCTTCAAGACAATGTTTTAGATAGTGGCCCACTAATGGCAAAAGGATAATTAAGGCAACTAATGTGATTTAGCTTATTTAATCCAATTTAATCATACCAAATCAAATTTCAACTAAATTTACCATAAAATCACATTAATTCTAATTAACACAAAACATTAATCCATTCCGGATTCGGCCGCCGATAAGGCCTTCAATTTACAGTTCGAAACTTAAAACATGAACAGATAAATCAATGACAAACAGATAGAAATGCATTTAATATAACACGTTCATGCAATCAGTTTAGGGTTTCATCTCAATCAGTTACTTATCATGCTCAGTCACAGTTTAGCAGTAATCAGTGGTGAGGGTTGTCACACCGCCCCTATGGGTTAAGGCCATAACTGGCCAGTAATCACGAGATTACCTTTGGCCTCAAACCAAATAAGACAAAACTCATCAGAGTAAAGGGGCCGAATGGAAGCAAATTTAAAATATTGTCCATAGAGCCGTGCTTATATGCCCATCATATACATTCCACATTTACATATGTTAATAACTCACAACATAAAGTATAGTAGCATAAGGTTCTATACAAACAGGATCATTCAAATCTAAGTCAGCCAAACAAAACTATACACAGACGTATACCAAAGTCCTCGCCAACATGATGAAATACACAGAATGGCAAAAGGCGAAGACGTGTCTCGTGTGTGAGACGCAAAGGCTGACTCTTCAAAACTTTGGTTGTTCCATACAGACTTCACAGAGGCTGGGTCTGGACCTCTCTAGGCTCACCTACAAACACATGAATGAGCGTGAGCGATAGCTTAGTGAATAATCTCAAATAAAAGAGTTATGCAAACGGTACATAGAACAACATGCTTCAAACGGCCTTGGGCCCAATTCATATTTCTATTTAACATATATATACACAATTTATGTCAAGTAACTGTGGTTCCAAACATATTGGCCTTTGGCCCATTTATCTTCTATTTGTCAAACTGGCCTTTGGCCCATTCAGATTTTCATGTCAAACTTGCCTTTAGCCCATTCAACTTTCATTCATGTCAAATTGGCCTCTGGCCCATTCATTCATGTCAATCGGCCTTAGGCCCAATCATTTATGTCAATCGGCCTTCGGCCCAATCATTTATGTCAATCGGCCTTTGGTCCAATCATTCAGGTCAATCGGTCTTTGGCCCAATCATTCATGTCAATCGGCCTTCGGCCTAATCATTTATATCAATCGGCCTTCGGCCCAATCATTCATGTCAATCGGCCTTCAGCCCAATCATTCATGTCAATCGTTGTCCACCATTCAAATTAATGAACTTACAAAACTTACATAGAAGTAAACAATTGGACAACAACATATTTCAAATATCTTGTTAAGATATTACTCACAGTGATCGGCTTGTGAGTTTGCCCTGGAGCTTGACCCTACACATCACATAGCACATATGGGTCACAAACGATTCAATCCATTCTTTAATTCACATATTCCTCTTTAGGCTTCATTCTTATCTCTTTAACTCAATTACAATGCTTAATGCATGCCTAAGAGTTCTTGCAAGTGAAAGAGAACAGAAAATGAAACACAGAATACACTTTCAAAATTTCAGAAAACAGGGTCCTCGCTCGAGCGTGGGATTCCCTGTTCGAGCGGACCCATTAGGTTTGCAAAAGTGCTGGTTGTATCATTTTTACGCTCGAGCGAAAGTTCATCCTACATTGCTCCCCGCTCGAGTGTGAACTTCCCCACTCGAGCGGCCACCATGCCTGCAAGAAAATACTGGGAGCTCGAAATCCCCGCTCAAGCGGTGGTTCCCCCGCTCGAGCGGACATCAAAAATTCTGGATTTTCCAGAATGGTTCTTGAGCTCGAATTCAACACTCTAACCAACATTTAATGCATGCCATGGCTCAAATTTCACATATACATATACTAACATGATACCAACACCAAATTCAACACCGCTACGGAGCCCGAAAAATCAAAGGCTCGAATGGCTCGAAATCCCAAAACGACGTCGTTTTAGGACTTTTTTTTATTCTCTTACCGGTAAGATAATATTTTTCGAACCATTCGAGCCATTCGAACCCCAATTTTTCGGGCTACAGAGCATTTTTGTTTGGCAGGTCATGTATGGTAACTTACATTAATTCTATGAAATCATTAGCAGCACGAGGGGAGAACTATGTGTATAGGAACACTCACCCTTGATGAAACCCACTAGGCATAGTAGATATAATTATATATTTTATACACTAAACATAATATTATTTTGAATAAATTATACTTTCACCATGTTTTTCTCACTTCAACTCTTAAAAGAGAAATTTTCTTAATTTGATCGCTAAACTATTAAATTCTTCCCACTTTCAATTTCCAACGGCCATTATATTTTGAAACAAAAAATGCTGCGTAATTCAAGTTACTGGATCTATATCCACAAGTTACTGGATCCATATCTACAAGCAATCCACAAAAATAAAAAATAAATTACACTTTTATCACCTAAAGTGTAATCATTTTCCCACTGTAATACTTGAAAAATATGGATTTTCCCACTGCAATCATTTTATGCTATCATTTTCCCACCATATCTACAAGCAATCCATATCTTACTTTGATCCGCAGCCCCTTGTCTCACTCAAAAAATAATAATAATAATAGTAATAATTTCTCATAATCACATCATGCCACATCATCCATTAAAATGAGGTTCTACAACACCTAAACCTTCACTCTCTTTATCTTTCCCTTCTTTACCAACATGGACTTAACAACATGAGGAGGCCTCAGCCACACTCACATAAGAGGCCGATGAATGAAAATTGGAGTGTGCCTCGAAATGCCGTGCACACCGGGGCACGCAAATCGAAGGCAATAGGCACATTGCCAATGCAAGGGCTAAAAATGGCATATAGAAATGAAACATGGACTTATACAACATGAGAGAGCCTCAGCCACACTCACATGAAGAGGCCGGTGGAATGAAAATGGAGTGCCTCAAATGCGTGCACACGGGCACGCAAACAAACCGAGCAATGGCATACGCAATGCAATGGCATGGAAATGATATTGCAAACATGCCAAATGGATTTCAGCAGCAAAATGAGGGGGAAACAGCCCAAATGAGGCGAAAACACAAACCGTACATGGAATAGTCCCGAAAACATGGAACTTTTGGCCACCGAAATGGCTTACAGCTATACAAAGCATGCAACAAATGGAAACAGGAGCATGAGAAAGGAAGCCAAAACAAGCTTCAAAATAAGCATTTTTCTAGTAACAAGTCATGCCAAACAACAAGCAAAGATAGGGCAACAATGGCATGCAAAAAATGGACCCTAAACATTGAGATTATGAAGCAACTCACAAGCTTCTGTCCCAAACATGTTAGGGCCCTTCGAACAACATTGAAGAGGGGCCCAAAATAAGACTATTTTACAGTTTATGGCAAGCCCAAAAACAGATAACAAATATATTAGAAATGCAATGCAAAATGAGGCTCAAAAGTGGCATATAACATGAGTATTACAAAAAATTCACCAAACAGGCCAAAGACCCTTAATAAAACATGGTTAAAGAAGCGTCAAAATTAAGCCACTTTTAGTTCGGACCAAGGTCCCAAAAACAGCAACATCAGGGTCTGCAAGACATACAAAAATGGGACCAAAAAGGAGGATATAAAGGGAAGTACAATATGGAAAGTCCAAAAAAGTGTTGAGCCCTCTTCAATTGTTGAAGAGGGGCTCAAAATAAGGCTATTTTCATTTACATACAGGCTCTAAAAACAGATCACACACAAGGCCCAAGAATTTCTATTGCAAGATTATGGATTCAAGGAGGATAATGAAAGCAAGTGCAAGAGGGGCTCAACAGTATTGAGCCTTCACAAACATGTAAAGCCTCAAAATAAGGGCACTTTCAGTTTGGGCCGGAGCTTCAAATATTACAGAAACTATGGCTTAGATATGATGCAAGAAAAGGCCTAGAAAAGATGGGGAATGAAGACTTACCCTGAAGAGCAGCCAGTGCAG
Organism: Camellia sinensis; assembly: GCF_004153795.1. Lineage (NCBI taxonomy): Eukaryota > Viridiplantae > Streptophyta > Magnoliopsida > Ericales > Theaceae > Camellia > Camellia sinensis. Next base: position 1,962,971 of record NW_021025105.1, read on the forward strand.
CAGCCTTTGATCCAAGAAAAGGCAGCTCTTGACCTTCTGAAAATTACCTCAAATGGCTGCGAAGGAGGTGGAGGCCTTGTGCGTATGGTGTTGGTGTGTAAATTGCCAAGGATAATGGGATTTTTGAGCTTGGAAGAGGAGGGTTCAATGTATAGATATAGGGGTTTTATCTATATGGTGCCTCAGTGGTTTTTTCTTCTAACCTAGTATAAGGAAGAGAGGGCTTCTTATAGAGCCAAGGGAGTTAAGACTTCTCTTAGAAGCTTCAAAACCAAGAGCCAAGATCCTCCATACACGTGTATGGAGGATCCAGTCTGTGCCCTCCAGCTGCACAGCTGGAATCCACTCAATCTGCAGGATGCTTCGGAAGTGTCCGTCGCTAGCAAAAAAAGGCCCAGTCGGCTACCCTTTAACCTGCCGGTCGGCATAATAAATGCCGGTCGGCACAAACATAGGTGTCGATGGGTATCCGGTGAGGTCAAAAAAAGTGCCGCTGTTAAGTGTCCCAAATTTGAAGCCCCGGAAGTTAGCTTTCCAATGGCGC
>NW_021025105.1:1983278-2001019 GCF_004153795.1 Camellia sinensis
CCTTTTACCATTTTTATGCTCCGCTCCCGCCCGCAACAATCATTTCATTGTAGACTGCCTCCACATTACCACCCTATGACGACTTTACCCGTTCCAATCTTACTTTTCTTCCCTCTTCTTACATTCCTTTCTGTTCCCAATTCCTTCTATCAGTGGTGCAAACCCCACCCTGATTCCCTCCTAGTTCCCCCAAGATTCAAATTTGTATCATCTTTTGCTTCTCCAACGATGCATGCCTCGTGTGGGTGTTTTTCCGACCACGACTGCTCGCTTAGTAACCAGCTGGAGAGCACTGGCAGAATAGATGGGGCCCCTGTCTTACTTGTAACAGAAATATAAGAATCACGCGGTGTTTCGACCACCCGGGGCACTCGACGATCAAGTCAGTATATTCACTCAAAGATAAATCACAGTTACTAACTCACAAGCTTGAGTATCAAAACAGCATACCTAGACAGGGGTGCCTCTCTTTTTTATAGCCAATCCAATCCTAGTCCCAATAGGGAGCCTGGCCCAATAGACTTAGGATTACTGCTAATCTGGAAACTCCAGTGGATTAGGAAAACTCCTAAGAGTCTCTATCTTTACCCAAAACTGAAGTCTTCTCTCAATCTAGGGATTCTTGTCGCTCCTTATCCAAGTTGAGTTCCCTCTTCATTCTTAGACTCTTGTACCTATCCGCTTATCTCGGATTCCGATATCTTCGGAGGCAACCTCGGCCTAGCCGAGATCACTCGGCTCACACCAGACACGTGCACCTCGGCTGACACATTCAGCGTCACCTTGCCACGTGTTGGTTACTACAGAAAATATATCCACAACTGCCCCCTAGGTTCGATTACCTCGCATTCTGAGGTGATGGAACCTACACTGTCGTTCATCTGTGCCCTTCTGTTCCGAGATCAAACATTGACCGACCTCAAAGTTCCCTGGGACTTCGCTGTCGGTAGGAGGTACGAATTTTCAACAGTTTGGAAAACATGAAACTTTGATTTCCTTTGCACAGTGGACAGCGAAGTCCATGGAACTTTTAGGTCGGCAGTTTGATCTTTCGGACAGAAGGCACCGGATGAACGACAGTGTTAGGTTCCATCACCTCAGATTGCCGAGGTAATAGAACCTAGGGCAGTTGTGGGATATATTTTCTGAGTACCAACACGTGGCAAGTTTGACGCTGATTGTCAGCGAGGTGCCACTGTGTCCTGGTCGTTGACGCCGAGGTTGATCTCGGCTAGGCGAGGTTTTGCCTCCGAAGATATGGAATCCGAGAAAGCGGATAAGGTACAAGAGTCCTAGAATGAAGAGGGAACTCAACTTGGTAAGGACAAGAATCCTAGATCTGAGAGAAGACTCAGTTTGGGTAAAGATAGACTCTTAGAGAGTTTATCCTAAATCCACTGGTTAGTTCCAGATTAGCAGTAATCCTAAGGTCTATAGGCCAGGCCTATTGGGACTAGGAGTGGATTGGCTATAAAAGAGAGGCACCCCCATGGCGTCCTAAGGTATGCTTTGATACTCAAGTGTGGTTTAGTATTGATTTATCTTTGACAGTGAGATACTGACTTGATCGTCGGAGATTGCCCCCGGCGTGGTCGAAAACCACGCGTGATTCTTATATTTCTGTTACAAGTAAGACAGGGGCCATCTTATATCTGCCGTGCTCTCCAGCTGGTTACTTAAGCGAGCAGTGTGGTGAAAAAATCAACCCACAGAGGGCATGCATCGTTGGGGAAGCAAAAAGCATGATACAAATTGAATCTTGGGGACTAGGAGGGACATCATGGTCGGGTTTGCACCACCTGATAAAGGAATTGGGAACAGAAGGAATGTTAGAAGGAAGGGAGAAAAGTAAGATTGGAAAAGGGAAGTCGTTCATTGGGTGGTAATGGAGGCAGTTCTTACAATGAATGATTGTTGGGGCGGGGCGGGCGGGGATAACATAATGATAAAGAAAGGGAAGAAAAGAGAGTGAAGGTTTAGGGTGTTGTAGAACCTTAATTTTATGGATGATGTTGGCATTGATGTGATTATGAGAATTATTACTATTATTATTATTATTATTTTGAGTGAGGACAAGGGGCTGCGGATTCAAAGTAAGATATGGATTGCTTGTAGATATGGTGGAAAATTGAATAGCATAAAATGATTGCAGTGGGAAATCCATATTTTTCAAGTATTAACAGTGGGAAAATGATTACACTTTAGGTTGATAAAAGTGTAATTTATTTTATTTTTGTGGATTGTTGTAGATATGGATTCCAGTAAACTTGTGGATATAGATCCAGTAACTTGAATTACGCAGCATTTTTGTTTCAAAATATTAATGGCGTTGGGAATTGAAAGTGGGGAAGATTTAATAGTTTAGCGATCAAATTAAGAAAAATTTTCTCTTTTAAGAGTTGAAGTGAGAAAAAAATGGTGAAAGTATAATTTATTCAAAATAATATTATGTTTATGTGTATAAAATATCATAATTATATCTAACTATTGCCAGTGGGTTTCATCAAGGTGAGTTGTTTCCTATACACATAGTTTCTCCCCTTCGTGCTGCTACATGATTTTCATAGAATTAATGTAAGTTACCATACATGACCTGCCAAACAAAAATTCTCTTGTAGCCCGAAAAAATTTGGGGTCGAATGGCTCGAATGGTTCGAAAAAATATTTATCTATTACCGGTAAGAGAATAAAAAAAAAAGTCCTTAAAACGACGTCGTTTTGGGGTTTCGACGCATTCGAGCATTTGATTTTTCGAGCTCCGTAGCAGGTGTTTGATTTTTCGAGCTCCTAGCGGTGTTGCTGCCAAAATTCTATCAATTTAAAAAAGAAAAATCATTAAAAAAATGCAAAGTGCAAAATTAGCGAGTACATCAATGTACCAGACATTATTATTTAAGTATTCATAGGATTTAGGGTGGGTTTGTGGTTGACTCTTTTTTTTTTTTTATTAATTAAAAAGTTAATTGCAACTAAAAAAAAAAAAAATTTGTGAGAAAAAAAATTAATGTGACATTTTGAATTTTTTATTGATGGACAAAACGATTGTAATTTTTTAACTTCCTAAATTTTAATGGAAAATTGGCCTTTTTTATTAATATTTATCAAATGTCCACAATTATCCAAGAACATGCTAAAGGATTATGCTCAGTGGTGGTTCGTATGATGTATTATCGTGCAACAAGGTGATTATTGGGCTGGAAGTTGATTGTCTGAACCAAATCAATCTTTTTGGCCCTAATTGAATCTGAATTGTTAAATTTGGAATTTTGAAGTTTTGAAAAATTCCTCAAAATTCATTATGATTTATTTTCTCACCAGGAAAAACATGAGAGGAAGTAGTTAATAGAAAGATTGTTAGTTATAATCCGTATTTACAATCAAAACCTTGTAATTTGGGATGGATGGTATTTCTTTCAATTCATTGGCTAAGTTTGAGATTAGGGGTGCAACTTGGCATGCCTCAATTTGAGCAATCGGAGCTTAGTTTTATTTTTTAAGACTTCGACAACATTTTTTGAATCATTTGTGGGGTTGAACATAAATTTAGAAATTCAAATTAAATTTGAAGTGAGCTTGGATAGAGAGTCAATTATCAAATAACTGAATTGTATATATAAATATATAAAGTATTAAATATATTATTTAACCTTTGAATGATGTTAAAATTTTATAGAAGTCATGCATATCACTATATATATCTATATATATAATATACACTAGTAATGCAACACAAAATTTTATCCTTTCCTTCTTTCACTTTTGAAATGCAAAGACCACCACAACATCACATCGATTCCAAAATTTTTATCTCTGATCCCCCCCCTCTCTTTCTCTCGCATTATATAAATATTTATTTGATATTATTAACGATTTACCAATAAAATGTTAATAGGGTCATAATTTTAACAAAATAATTAGTTGCAACATAGAGAGAGAGAGAGGAAAAAAAAAAACTCAAATTTGTAGACAATTCAAGTCTAGCCCAAAGTTTGAGTTGCTATGTTCGAGTCAAGTAGAAAGAAAAAAGTTCAAGTTACGTAAACCTTGCATTAAAATTCCTCCTGTGGAAAAAGTTATGCCCATTTTGGTGAAGCTGCGCAGATTCGATCCAACCGGGATGATGCCCAACTTCAGCTGATCATATCTCCCCCACCCGGACTTGGCTTTAGGAGATTCTTGAATGCAAAATGAAGCCCCGGAAGTCTTCTTTCCAACGGTGGTGACCTCATAACTAAACTCCAAGTGTACAGATAGATAAGCCCGATTCAGCGAGGGCTGCTCGACTCGCTTCTACCCGGATTCATGCCGAACTTCTCCCAAACTAGTTTTCTCCTCTCCTTTCCTCTTTTCTTCAACTCCAAAACCCTAAACAAAGTGTTTTGAAAGATTTGCCTCTCTTCTAGCCGAAGAAATTGATTCTTTGCCCTGCACATCTCTCAACACTGAGCAAACCATCAGTAGTGCCCAAGTCTTAAGGGCGGTCAAAAATGGGGTGTCTACACCAGCTATTGCTCTTGGTTGCCAGCCACTGATGTGGCCTACCGACCACCAGTGATGGCTTGTAGCTGGCCTACCACCAATGTGTTTTGCAGATATTTTTTGACAGTTGTGCCAGCTGTTTGCACAGATGCAAGCATCTGCTCTCACGTATATAGTTGGATGTTCTTGAGGGAATTTCATGTTTGTCTATATATAAAGAGCCTTCCCTCTTGCCTTGAGGTTAGAAAAATTTTGGAGCAACATTTTTCCTCTCACTCTATACAATTCTCTCTCTCTCTCTAGCAAATTTCTTAACCTTTGCCTACACACTCTTCACCTTTGCCTATACACTCTTAACCAAACTTCTCCATCTTCAAGTTGAGGGACCTTTGAGCCTTGTTTGAGCTCTTGAGGGTGCGTTGGTCTTGTTTTATTACTTGAAATTGATTCTTCTCTTCAAGAGATATAAAGCTTTGCCTCTTTACTTGCTTTAATCACTCTTTTTTTTTTCTTTTATTTTCTAACTATTTTTGGGTTGTAAAAACTCTGTATTTTTGGGCTGAAACTTGGGTTTTAAGGCCAATAAAGGTTGAAGGGTGGCTTATCCTTCTCTACACCTTGCTTTTAAAGCCTTTACCATTGTGTTTCCCACCTTTGCATTATCTTTTTTCGAGCTTTTAAATTCTAATTTTCAGAGTTATTTCAATAGCTAAAATCATGTTTTCAAGTCCAAAGTTGGAGGGGTTAGCTTCCCCTCCTTGTGTTTTGCTTACTAGCCTAGCATGCTTCATGTTTTAACTTATTAATCTAGCTATTTTTGTCTTAATTCCAACATGTTTCAAGACTGTTTTTAGACTATTTTAGGACTATCTTTAAGTGTTTGTTGCATTTGAGCTTTGTTTTGCACGCTTGTAGTGTAATTGTTCTCATGAGTTTGGTGTTTTAGGCCTTGGTCACCATCTTATTTGAGTTGATTGCATTTATTTATGGCTTTCCATACTTGTGATTACTCTTAATCACCTCTGCAACCTGTCTCCTTCCTTGGCTTTTGTTTTTCTTTGAAAGTGGTTTCAAACTACTTGTTTGTTTAAGCATGAGATTGAGATGTCATGCTTAATGGTTTAAATACTAACGGTATGATGTCTCTTTCATTCCCAAAGAAACTCTTAGTTTGGGCCCTCTTTCCATTAGAGGACTTAACTTCACCTTTTGGACTCAATTAATTAAAGAATGAGTGGTAATCTAAAATGCAGTAATAAAATTGAGGCTAAAATAGGTGTAAGATAACAATTTGTTTGGGTTCAATCGGACGTTAATTGAACCCTTGAGTCTTGATTCGTTTCATACTCATTAATGAAGAAAACAATTCAAGATTCATTATCAACTACTTCCCTTGATCTTTCATGATAGGGAGGTGGTTTTAAGAGTCTTGTTTTATTGTATTTATTACACTTGCACTCTTTGGTTCATGAACCATCATACAATGAAATTGCATAGATTCATGGTTTGTGAATCAAGTTATACTACTCCTTTGAGCTGTTCAAATGATAAGGATGGGGTATATATGCAAACAAACCCTTGGGAATACACTGTCTCTGCTCTACTTGCTCTCTATTGTAGCAGGGAAGTTCTGTCATCAGTGGCTAGTAGGCCATCATCACTGGACGGCAGGCCCTCTACTGACCACCAGTGCAAAATCAAGCAGTGTTCTCCTGATAAAGAAAAAAGTTGGTCTAGAGGTGGAAATCGATGCAAGTGTTCTAGTGTGCAACAGAGACATTCAGCAGCAGAAACAATCCCTTTTTTTGCGTTGAAACCGCATTCATGCATGAGTACTCCATCGATCCTCGGGATCTGTATTGTATATATTAGGGTTGTGATTAAAGTAGTGGCTTTGTACTTAATTAGTTAGAATAGCTAATTCGTCTCGTGATGTAATTATTTTAATTAGATAGATTAGCTAATTAATTAGTTCATTTGTTGTTGTTATAATTATTTAAGTAGTTTGGCTAATTATTCATTTGTTTTGTAATAATTAGTTAGCTAGTTAGTTTATTCGGACCCTCCTATGTGAGGGTGCAATGTTATGATAATGTGTATGTCTTCCAACCCCAAGTATTTTTCTCTTTTATTTACTAGCTTAAAATGGTTAGTTTAGGAGCATCATGTTTTGTTTAGCATTCTTCATGTTTGTATCCACTTGTATTGCATGCACTGAGGCTCGGTACATCATTCTAACTTGCATTGTTATTGCTTATACTTCTTTGAATACATGCTTAGACCGCATGCTATCAAATTAAATCATATGCCATATTAGTAGTCGTGTCAAGTAATTGCATATCGCATATGTTGCATTAGCCATATTGCATAGTTAGGATCATACATCTTTCTAACTTTTTCATCTTTTTTTGCTTGGAGTACTAAGTGAGCCTTTACTCGCTTTAGCATATTGCATTGTATGTTAGTGTTGCCATATCTAGCATTCTTGCCATGAGGCTAAGTGCCTAAGTGTTAAACAGCTTGAATGCCTGTGGATGAAGGCTAATTGCTTGAATTGGAATAATTTGAGTAAATGTTCATATGCGACCGCTTTTTTCAAGTGGTACATATTTCGAAACAATTTTCAAAACAAACGTGAATCAAGTGTTCCAATTCTTGCAAGTTTGTCTATACTTGTGTGTGTGTGCATCACATAGTAATGCTAGCCTAAAAAATCAAAACAAGAGCATATAATTTACATAAAATTCATATCATGATTAGTAGAGGCCAATCTTTGATCGAGCGTGGGGGAGTGCTTAATTCATGACCTTTCCCTCTCGTACCTAAGTTCCTGAACTGAGACAATCTTGGTGATGATAGACACGTGGCCTTTGGCACGAGTCATGGGTTTCTTAAATTTCCTAAAAATATTTAGGTGGCGACTTTGTATCTGGCAAAATAGTGCATTTTTGGCATTTTTTGATTCAAAATCAATTTTCCAAAAGATTTGCCTGATTGGGACTCTTTGGTGTTTATCTATTTCACATTGCACTTGTGAGATCAGATTCAGAACCGCGGGAGTTCGATATTGTAGGGCTTATTCGTCTTTCTGAGAGGGGTCACAAAAAAGTCAAGCTACAGTTTTTGGTGACTCTGTTGGGGATATTAGAGAACTTGACTTGAAATTCATGATATGAAATTTTATCTACACTTCTATGTTTCTTTGCATCGCATTTGCATTGGTGCGCCTAAGTCACTGTGTTTTCCATCTGCTATTCCTGGACGGTTTGTCGGTGGCTTGCCTAAAAGCTTGCCAAAAGGCTGACCGATCATGGGCTTTGCCATGATGGGAACACAACCCTTGGATTTGGGCTATTGTTGTACCATTTCATCCTCCTTTCACATCTCGGTGTTAGGTGTGAGAGGTATATTAGGTAGTCTTGCTAAGGTACCCTTCTGACCATTTGGCCTAGTTGCATATTGAAAAGCCATAAAGACTGTTCCAAACTAGGATAGGATGCTTACCCGAATGCAGGATTGCGTGAAACCGCTTTGTTTGAATAATGAACCCTAATACCTAATGAAATTAGGACACAGTAACCCTACCCCCTCATAGGGGTGTTTTGGCTCCCACTTAACTGGTATGTGCTTTACAGTGAAACTGCACAGAAATGTGTGTATCAATTGTAAGTTTGGTATCTGTTTTGGGGCCAGAATTTAGTGTTGAGTGCAATCCTATAGCTTTGATTACATCTGTGTTGGTAACATCACTAGCTGAGGCGTTGTGCAGTTTCTAACTACTGCTTTCTTTTTTCCTTTATTTCCTTTTGCTAGGTAGTATAACACCATAGCTTCGGAAAGTTCGGATATCCCCCAAGTGCTTTGGACCCAAGTCAGAAGGCTTTGCAAAGCTGAAGATCTTGCTAGGGGATAGCCCGTGTTTACTTCACTCCCACCAGTTTCGAGACAGAGAAGAGTCAGGCAAAGTTCACCGGTCCAATTTTTACAATAGTCACCCTTCAATTCACCTGCATCCAGTCAGGCTCAAGGACAGTCTTCTGCATCTAGTCCAGTACGAGTGCACTCGCCTATTCTGATGACACAATATCCCCCAGTCATTATGGAGAAATTAATCCATCATCTTTAGCAAAAAGTTGAAACCCTGCAGCAAGACGTTGCTCGTCAGACCGAGGTCACAGCCTGTCAGGCTGAGGTAATAAACAGACTATAACAACAATAGCCACAGTCGGCCGCGACTTTTGCATCCCATGCACCTCCTACGGGTATGCTAGCACCCAGAGCCACTGACCATGCTGAAAACTAGGGCAATCTGGCAGAGCCGATCCCACCACAAGCCTCCAAAGCACACCTGTATATCCAACTGAAGCTCCATTTGAGTTTGAGGTTGACCCAACTGTGCTTAAGGTCAACAAACTGGAGAAGCTATTCAAGAGAGCACAAGGTCTTAGCTCAATCCCCGACATAGAAGATGGGTATACCGACTTTGCAGTGACATTGCCAGATCAGTTCAAAATGCTGCACTGTAGACGCGCCCACGTGGGGCCCCGCTACAGTTCGGACTCAATTTGTGTCACAGTTCTTAATCTGAACCAAAGAGTCCAAATCCGGCAAATCGTTTTGAGAAACAGATTTTTGAAAAGAAGTGCCAAACATGGACTGTTTCGCCAGATACAGAGTCGCCACCTAAATATTTTTTATGGAGGAATTTAGGAAACCCTGACTCGGTGCCGAAGGCCACATGTCCGTCATCACCAAAGTTGCCTCGGCTCGGGAACTTGGGTACGATCGGGGAAGGTCAGCTATGAGTACCCCCTCTCGCCCGATCCGAAGATCGGCCTCTACTAACCATGATATCCGTTTTTGAAAACGTTATGTGTTCTTATTCCATTTATTAGCCTAGAATTACTATGTTATGCGCACAGCACATAAGTATAGACTAGATTGCCTGATTTGGAAATAAGCATTGCATATCCATTTGTCTTGAAAAACACTTTGGAATTTGCTACTCGCAAGTAGGCTAAAATACGGATTTCAACGAGTTTTTCCAACTCAGACAATCCAACCTTCATCCACAGGCATCCAAATAGTTTATCACATAAGCATCTAGCCACATGGTAAACATGTTGTCATGATAGCACTCACACGCATGCGATATGCTAAAGCATAAATGCTTACCGAGTACTCCGAGCCAAAACAATAAACTAGTTAGCCAACATGCATGGTCCTAGTTCATGTCAAATTGACTAATGCAACACATACAGGATGCAATTAGAGCAGGCTCGGCTAACCTAAACATGGCATGTGAAATGCGATCAATTGATGCACGTATTCAATTTGGAATTGAAGTACAAATGCAGTTAGCATGATGTACCAAGCCTGGTGCATGCGATACTGATGAAAGATGCACGCATGCATAACATAAGGTATGCTAAATTAAACATGACCTATTACTAACCATCATAAGCAGGTAAATAAAAGGGAAGAAAAAAGTGGGGATTGGAAGACATGCACACACACACACCCACACTTATTACAGATTCGCCCTCGCCCGGAGGGACCAAATAAATATTACAGATAATTAACCTACAAGCTAATTAACTATTACAGACCATCTAATTAGCTAAGCAAATTAACCAATCTAGGGAAAACAGATAAACCGCCTCGGGAAGAGAGCCCAATGCAATGCATGCTCGGTCCTGCTCGGAAGTACACTGCCATGCATAGGCCGCCTCTGTTTTCCCTGCTCTGCCTCTTTGAAGACTGCCAAAGTCTCAGAATTGCTTCCCTGGGCATTGGGTGACACCACCGGCTGAGTAGAATGGCCACCGGCAGTGGTATGTGATCACCGGCTGTTGGTGAAGCTATCGGCCACGAATGGATTGCCGGTCGGCAGAGAATGTCTGCAGAACCTGCAATTGACAGCAGCAGAGGGCAAGGCATAGCATGGCAATGCAATTCAAGCAATGTATGCACCAATCCTATCCCTCATCATGTGTATGACTCAAAGGGACATGGCCCTTGGTTCTCGGACCACCAATCACGCATTTCAATGCGTGATGGCCCAAGAGACCAAGTTATGCATTTTCATGTCAAATGAAATGCAATGCACACAATCAAACCAAGGGGGCTTCTACCTCCATCATGACCTTGTAGACTTCTTTCACAAATGAAGCTCCAACAGCTTCTTAAGCTCCAAACCAGCTCCAAAACTCTGAAAACAATCCCTTAGAACCTCAATAGCCAAGGGAAGGTGTAATGGTAGGTGTTTGTGTGCAATACTATGAACAAATACACCTAGAACACTCAAGAGAGAGAGATATATAGATAGAATGTATATAAGTTCTAACCCTAGAACCAGAGCTTCTAACAATGTTTTTTCTCTCTAAAATGTCTAACCCTCAAGCTAAGAGGGGAGGGCTCCTCTTATAGAGGAGCCAATCTTGTAAAGCTTACAAGGTAAGCTAACAAGAAGGCCATCCCTCCATACACGTGTATGGAGGGGAACAAAATGCCATACAGCTGTATTAAAATATCTGCAAAAGCAGATGAACAGTAGTTGGCTGCTCAAAATTGCCATTTTGACAAAATTGACTGCCGACCGGCAACAAAGAATGCCGGCCGGCAATATACATTGCCGATGGAAACAAAACACCAGCCGGTGGCCTCTGGCCATGGCCGGTGATGTGTGGGGATGTCTCACAAGGCATTCCCTGCCCTTCCAAGGCAAAACACAAGTGTTTGGTGCAAGACCAGACACAACGTGGTTGAATCGAGAGACCCCGAGGCAAGGCGCGCAAGCCGAGACCTCCGGGAACTCACGACGAACACAAACATGGATGATCACCGAGTGTTCCAACGGTGACGTCCAAGTCTTGAGGACGGTCAAAAATGGGGTGTCTACATGCACATAAATTAATTCGACGGCTCTGGAGATCCCATGGTTCATCTACGGCTATTTTTTGACATCTTATGGCCGATGGGCCTGACCAAATTGCAGAAATTGTCTCTCTTTGGCCGAACCATGTCAGGAATAGCGGCCATATGGTATGCGAAGTTAGAGGATTCTATGGAGCAGAATTGGGAGGAAATGGTCGAGGCCTTTATTGCTCAATACTTGTATAATACGCAAATCGAGGTCACAACTCGTGATCTTGAGGCAACGCGCCAAGAGCCAAATGAGGGCTTCTCAGAATTTGTGATAAGGTGCAGAGCTAAAGCTTCAATGATGACCATAAGGCCTTCTAAGAAAGATCAGATAAGGATGGTAGTCCGCAATCTGCACGGGAAGTGGTTACAGAAAATGATCGTCCTACCTCTATGCACATTCACCGAGCTCCATTAGATGGGGGTTCAAATTGAAGACGCCATGAAACAAAGGCTAATTACTGATGAGAAAGAGAAGGCAAATAGGCCTTTTGTGCGCAATTCCAATGCTACCACCAGTGGTAGCACAGCTTCAAGGCCGTTGGATGTGAGTGTTGTCACCACCACAACCAAGACTGCCAATCCCTTTGCCAATACAGCTCCACAAACTTCAACCAACTCTACCCAATCCCAGAGGACGTTTACCCAACTCTACATGACCTTATCTTAAGCCATGAAGGTGTTGGTCAAAAAGGGGCACTTCAAACCATTAGAGCCTCACCCACTACCTGATCCTCTTCCACCCAAACACAACCCAGCCAAATACTGCGCGTTTCACCAGCAGTATGGTTACAATACCGACCAATGCTTTAGACTACATCATGAGATTCAAGACCTCATTGACAACAAAGTGATTGCACCACCCCAGAAACCAAAGGTAACTACAAACCCTCTCCCGGTCCACAATCAAGTTCTCCCACCTAAAAATCTAAACCTAATCCTTACACTGGCCATCCCCTACGACCCCAGTGTATATATTACCCCTTCCCACCTATCCAGACCGATGGTGTTCATGCCTGAAAGCATAGATTTGTGCATGATGTACACGTCCACACTTCAACCTAAGCCTCTAGTGGTGACAGCTATAGTAGAAGTGACGCTGGCCTTAAAGGAAAGTACGAGTCCATTACTTGAGCGCTATGAGGACGTACCTAAGGAGATGTACAATCCAAGCTACTACATTGTGCCGACTAGCCAAGTCAAGCCGGAATTGTTGTTGCCAACTGTAGTGGAAGTTAATGTGGTTAAGGAGGATTGCCCGAGATAAGGGTTAGATGATCTGGCGAAACTCGAGGAGGATTTAGACATCCTGCAGTTCTTTAACAAACAAGATCAAGAGGATATGCAGATTGGCTGGTTTGACTTGATTGGATCAACGGATAACTCTGGGTGGCTGAGTGATGAACCAGATAAGGAGGATGAAACTAAATTGAAGCCGGAATAAAAGGAAGTAGGAATTACTATAGTGGCCGAAAGGGCTGATGAAAAGAGAAAACTGCCAGAGAACGCCGGTGTGGAAAATTTAGCTTAAGAACTGGGCATTGTGAGCACTGTGGACACAAAACAAGAACCTGCACTGAAGCAGATTGAACAAGAAAGGGTTGAAGACAACCAGAAAGCAATAATGGCCCAACATCTTGCAGGGGATACTTGTTATGTGAAAATGATCCGAACGAAGCCAGACAACTGTTTGTCGGCTGCCGAAGGTGTATGGTGGGAGAATGACGATCTACATCTGGCTTACACTAACGAAGATTCGGGTGAGTGCTTTCTAGACAACACATGGTACGCGGAAGAGATAGATCACATGACAAGAAGTGGGCGGTATTTTAAGCCACCGCACTTAGATCAGGCTGAGGCATCTGGGAAAGACAGAGAGGTTGAGAAACAGAAAGAGAAGCAGCTGGAAGAAGAGGCAGTGTTGAAGCAGCTTAAGAAAATCCAAGCTGACATCTCAATTTGGGGTCTTCTTATGGCCTCTTGGGTACATCGACATGCAGTACTGTTAGCAATGGACAAAGCTAAATTGTCCATTGACACTACCCCCGAACAACTTGTGGGATTGGTCATCCCAGGTGATGCCGGGCCAACCCTAACTTTTTCTGACAAAGAACTGCCGCTGGAAGGCTTGGGTCACAACAAACACTTGTACAAATCTATTGAGTGCAGGGAAAAATGGGTACTGGTTGTGTTGATAGACACCGGTTTAACTATCAATGTATGTCCTTCCCACATAGCTCATGCCATCGGCTTTAGACCGACAGACTTTGTGCCCACAACTCAATTAATTCGGGCATATGATAATATGAGTAGGGAGGTTATGGGCACGGTGCAAATTAGAGTCTAGGTGGGCCCAACTCAACAAGATGTCGAGTTCCATGTCATGGATGTGCCAGCCACCTTCAACTTACTACTAGGGAGGCCCTAGCTACATCATGTGAAAGCTGTCTCCTCCACCCTCCACCAAATGTTGAAATACTCTCACGGGAAAGAAGTGGCGATTATTTTTGGGAATTCATCCATCCATCCCCCGCCAGAGGTAACTACACCAATGTTGGAGATCGTTCATGGCGAGGAGGATGTATTCCTCTCAGGGTTCACTTTGGCAGAGGCCCGGGTAGTGCAGACCATTCTAGTCGCTGATGAGGGCATGTATGTCAGTGCCCAATCTATCTATGTCATGAACAAACTGCAGCATGTGCCAGGAATAGGACTTAAAAGAAGTGGCCAAAAAGGCATCACAGCATTGGCTGATGTGCCGCACAATCCACACGCCTTTGGCTTGGGATATTTACCCACCAAAGAGGACTGGATCAGGAAAGGAGAAGAAATCAAAGGCAGAGCTAGAGCCAAGCAGGTCGGGAAGCAATATGAGCTTATCCACAGGCATTGGGGAACGTTGAATGGCCACTTTGTTTGGGAGGGAGAAGATTTCCCCTTTTGCGGCATTCCCAAGCCCTGGATGAATTCCACGTAGCAGTGTGTTCTTGGGTTTGAAATCTTCTTCGACCTGTAGTTGCAAGATAGTGATGTCGAGGAAAAGGCTAAACTAAGTGTTGAAGCTGAACAGAGCATAGAAAGTTACTCAGACAACAACGAACTTGGAGTAGGGGCAGCACTAGCATGTCTCTTTACAGATCCTTCGGCTGACTCAGAGAACTTGGGGGATAACCTTACCATCTCCACAATCAGGCAGGAACCAGGTGTGAACCCGTCCAGCAACATTTTGGATGCATCTGAAGCACCATCTCTTGTTTGGTAGCTGGAGGAGGCACCCTAAACTTGTGGTGGTAACAATGGGAGAAGAAGGGAGGCTAGCCTTAGAGGAGAGTGTGAGTCCGTTGCCTGAGTGCTTTGAGAACTTGCCTACGGGGATGTATAATCCAAGCTGCTACATTGTGCCGATTGATCAAGTCAAGCTGGAAGTGGTATTGCCAACTATAGTGGAGGTCAATGTGGTTAGGGAAGATGGCCCAAGCCAACGTTTAGATGATCTGGCGGAGCTAGAGGAGGATCTGGACAACTTACAATTCTTTGACGAACAAGATCATGGGGATGCTCAGATTGACTGGTTTGATTTGAATGGATCAACGGCCAATTCTGGGTAGTTGAGTGATGAACCAGACAAGGAGGAAGGAATTGAAACAAAACCAGAAGAAAAGAAAGCAAGAATTGTTGTAGTGGCTGGAATGGCCGACAAAAAGGGAAAACTGTTGGAGAACGTTGGCGTGGAAAATTTAGCTCAGGAACGGGACATTGTGAGTACTGTGGACACAGAATAGGAAGCTGCGCTGAAGCAGTTTCCACAAGAGAGGGTTGAAGACAACCAGAAAGCTATAATGGCCCAACACCCTATGGGGGAAACTTGTGAAGTGAAAGTGATACAAATGGAGCCGGACAACTGTTTGTCGATTGCCGGAGGTATATGGTGGGAGGATGACGATCTACTTCTGGCTTACACCGACGAGGACTGGGATGAGTGCCTTCCATACAACACGTGGTACGCAGAAGAGATAGACCACATGACAAGAAGTGGACGGTATTTCAAGCCACCGCACTTAGACCAAGCTGAAGCCTTTGGGAAAGATAGAGAGGTTGAGAAACAAAAAAAGAAGTAGTTGAAAGAAAAGGCAATGTTGAAGCAACTGAAAAAAATCCAAGCCAACATCTTAATCTGGGGTCTTCTTATAGCCTCCCAGTTACATCGACAGGCTGTATTATCAGCAATGGACAAAGCTAAATTGTCCATTGAGATTACCCCTGAACAGCTTGTGAGATTAGTCTTCCTAGGTGGTGCCAGGCCAACCCTAACCTTTTCTGATAAAGAACTGCCGCCGGAAGGCTCAGCTCACAACAAATCCTTGTACATATCTGTTGAGTACAGAGAAAAATGGGTACCAGTGGTGTTGGTCAACACCGGTTCAGCTATCAATGTATTCCTTCCCGCATAGCTTATGCCATTGGCCTTAGATCGGCAGACTTTGTGCCCACTGCCCAAGTAATTCAGGCATATGATAATACAAGCAAAGAGGTTATGGGCACGATGCAAATCAAAGTCCAGGTAGGCCCAGCTTAGTAGGATGTCGAGTTCCATCTCCTGGATGTCCCGGCCACCTTCAACTTACTACTAGGAAGGCCCTGGTTACACCTTGTGAAAACAGTCTCCTCTACCCTTCACCAAATGTTGAAATACCCTCATGGGAATGGAGTGGCGATTGTTTTTAGGAATTCATCGTGGCCGTCGGATGTGAGCGTTGTCACCACCACAACTAAGACCGCCAATCCCTTTGCCAACACAACTCCATAAACTTCAACCAACCCTGCCCGATTCTAGAGGACCTTTACCTAACTCTACATGCCTTCATCTCAAGCCATGAAGGTGTTGATAAAAAAGAGGCACCTCAAGCTATTAGAGTCTCGCCCGCTACCTGATCCTCTTCTACCAAAACACAACCCAGCCAAGTACTATGTATTTCACCAGCAGCACGGTCACGACACCGACCAATGCTTCAAGTTGCGTCATAAGATTCAAGACCTCATTGACAACAAGGTGATTGCACCACCCCAGAAAGCAAATGCCACTACCAACCCTCTCTTGGCCCACAATCAGGTTTCCCTACCTCACGATCTAAACCTAATCCATACACTGGCCATCCCCTACGACCCCAACGTATATATTACCCCTTTCTACCTACCTAGACCGACGATGTTCATTTCTAAAAACACAGATTTGTGCATGATGGACACATCCACACTTCAACCTAAACTTGTGGTGGTGACAATTACAGTAGAAGGGAGGCCGACCTTAAAGGAGAGTACGAGTTCGTTGCTTGAGTGCTCTGAGAACTTGTTTGAGGGAGAGTATGATCCGTGCTGCTACATTGTGCCAATTGATTAAGTCAAGCTAGAAGTGGTATTGGCAACTGTAGTGGAGGTCAATGTGGTTAGAGAGGATGGCCCAAGTTAAAGTTTGGATGATCTGGCGGAGCTTGAGGAGGACTTGGACAACTTACAGTTCTTTGACAAACAAGATCAAGGGGTCTCTCATTTTCCATCCCTCCCCTAGGTATGGTTAATGGATAAGTTACAGGTTGTGGACTCTTGCCCCGCTTATTCAGCTCGAGGCTACTTCTTTCGGCAGCGCCTAGTCAATGCTCTTGACGAAAGGTGGTGGTTCGATTGGATGTGCAATTTGTCCGCAGATAGCATTGCTTGGCGCTGTCCTTGGCTCAACCTCCCAGTAATGAGCTACAGTATGTCCCGGCTGATTGGGATCCAATTGATTGGTCTAACCCATTGCGTATTTTATTTTCCGTTCCGGTTCCTGCGCCAGTTTGGCCATGATCAGACCTGCCCCCCGGAGGGGATTGAGTACCCAGCCGCTTTCCCGGTCCGGGGCGCACAGCTCGCCCGATATGCCACGGCATGGAGGACTAGAGAGCTCCTGGCCCCTGCTTCAACTTTCAGTTGCACTTTGTCCGATGAGTGCTTGGATTGGCTCAATGAAGAGGCACAGGTTGGGCCTAGCCTGGCATCAGATGTTCCGTCCAGCTCTGGGAGGGGACGTAGAGATACTTGATTCAACTATGCCCCAAATTTATTGCTTATTTAGTATTTTCAAGTTTTCTTTATGAATGTACTAAAAAGCAACCTCGATTGTAATGCAAGAGCAGGAGAACTCTATTTTGAAATCAAATGAAATTGAAAGTTGTGGTACTGAAAATTTTCCGCTTAGGGTCCAAAAATGGTCTTAGTCGTAAAAAGATTGATTTGAACAAAGTCAACTTTTATTAAAACTTTTCAAAACTATTTTCGATATGGATCAGAACTGGACACAC
>NW_021025105.1:2011563-2038642 GCF_004153795.1 Camellia sinensis
TCGGTGTAGTCAATTTCGGTTTCGGATGCCGATAAGGCTTTCAATTTACATATTAAAGTGAAATTCCAAACAGATATTTCTGTAAGTAACAGATAGAAAGCCAAATATCATGCAAATCACATAATAAACCCATAATTTATTTTATTCACTTAATTAGCATCCTTAACTTTTGATTAATGGCTAATTGTGGATCAGGGTTATTACAAGAGTGATCAAGATAGAGCTTAAAAAGAGGGAAAAGGAGTTACCCTTGAAGCTCAACAAAACTAGCAAGTTTTGGGAGCAAAAACCAACTCTTCAACCTCTGAAAATACCCTCCAAGAACCTCAGATCAATGATGGAGGTGTATGGCTATGAGGTGTGGTGCAATAGGTCAAGAACAATACACACTTTGAGCCAAAATATAGAGATATGGAGAGAGATATGTATTTTGCCTTCAACCAAATTCTGAACCTGTGCAAAGGAGAGGGAGGGCCTCTCTTATAAAGGTTTGAAGCTAAAGCTTCCTCAAGAAGCTAAAAGCTTGGATTCAAATCCTGCATACACATGTATGGAGGATACAGTCTGTGCCTTCTAGCTGGCATAGCTGGCATCCACACAATCTAACAAAACAGGAGGAAACCAGCCAACCAGAAAAGGTGGTCGGCTGTCCACTTTCCCTGGTCGGCCGACCAGGGCAAGTGGTCTCCCAGATAAAAAGTGGTCGGCCAAGAGTATTGGTGGTCTCCACACTGAAAGCAAGCCAATGGTGGGGTGGGAAACCATAAAATGTGGCCCAAAGACCAAGAAAACCAGTTTCCCGACCAGAAAACCGACTAGCGGGGAGAAAAGTGGTTTCCAAGGAGAAAGCTAGTCTCCCACCCTTGTACCACCTTCCGAACAAGGAAAACAAGGTTCGTGCCAAGAACGAACCAACACGGATGCAAAACGAGAGTTCTGGAGGCAAGACGCGTGGCCGGGGGCCTCGAAAACCGGCTGTTGAGCACAAAAAGTGGCATACGACCACAAAAGTGGTCTCCCGGACCACAACGTCCCTCTAGACAGAGGAAACAAGGTGTGATTCAAAAACTGTGCCAAACAGAGAATGTTAAGTGATCCCGAACCGAGGCACATGTCCGACAGCTCCGAAAATAAAAAAACTAGTCTCCAAATGGGAACAATGGCCTACGACAATGAAAAGTAGCCTACGGCCACTGAGAGATGGTCTACAAGACCTCTCCCTCCCTCCAGTAAGAGAAAACAAAACTTGGTCCGCGGACCGAGTCAAAGTACAAAGGGTCCCGAGGCTTGGAGGCAAGGCTCTTAGCCGAAACTTCCAAATCTCAGGACAAGCAGAACATGCACCATCACTGAGCGCTCAATCGGTGACGTCTGAGTCTTAAGGTCGGTCAAAAATGGGGTGTCTACAGATCTACACTGAAATAGCCATCGGCGATCGACGATTGTGGTGTGGTGGTGGTGAGATATTGTCTTCTCTTCTTCTCTTATTCTCCTCTCTAATCTGTTCGTTCTGTAATTTTTTTTTTCCGACTTTGACTTCCTCTAAAGTTCTTATTTTCTGCAATCTGTTTGTAAATCTATTCGTTCAATAATTTTTTTTTGTTCTGTAAATCTGTTCATTCTTATTTTCCTTTTTTTTTTTTGGTTCCAGTTTGTTATAGTTCTAAAGTGAAACCAAACCAGTGGAAGAGAGGTTACAGTGTGAAGAAGGTTACAGAGACGGAAAAATGATGTAGCTCCTGAAGGCTGAATCTGTTATTTGACATTTTTTTTTACAATTGAATGTGATCCGAATGAAAAATGGAAAATTACTTACTTAGAGGTTCATTACTTAGAAAATGACAAACCTGTTTTTACATAATAGTGCAGCAAATTCAATATCCAAATTTGTGAATGAAAAATGATATGAAAAATTTGTGAATGAAATTTTTTTCTGTATTTACTTAGAAAATGGCAAATTTGTGAATGAAAAATGGAAAATGACAAATTTGTTTTTATTTATGGTTTTAATTATAATTATAGTTTTTGCTTAGCTTGATATTCATTACTTAGAGGTTATAAACAGTGTGAAGAAGCTCATAATTAAGTGGTGTTGAGATTGATTAGCTTGATAAGCATTGTTGAATTTGTTTTTTAACACTAAAATTCTTTAGAGAATTGGTCAGTGGAGAGTGAATGAATCTGAAGTCTGAATGAATCTGAAGCCTGTGGAGATATTCATATGTGTAAGATAGTCTTAAGTAACTAATTAAGTGACCAGTAACTAATTAAGCCTGTGGAGTAGGTTGTTTTTGTATATGAGCAGGTTGTTCCATGTTCCATGACTCTTGAGGTTAGAGCCTGCCACACACTGTTTGTTCCATGACTCTTGGACTTAGGCTCTTAAGTACAAAAACATCCTTTTAAAGGCTTGCCACACATTATTTGTTTGTGTTTATTTAGGACACACACTGAGCAGGTTGTGCCCACCTATGTGCAATGCACACACTATTTGTTTGTCTTTAGCAAATTAGCACACACAGCACACACTAGCAGATTGATCAACCATAGTGTTTGTTTGTTTTTGTTAAAGAGACAGCCACCAAGAAGATGAAAACACAGCCAAACAGGACCCTCAACAGCCTCCTTGTCACCAATTAGAGGGCTGTTTGCTTTGAATGGCAAACTAGTTTGTGTTCATATGCATATAGATTTGTTGTGTATATACTGAACAGAGATTTATTTTTGTTTTTTGTTCAAAGCCCTATGATTGGTTTGGTAGTCTATAAGTAAGTATTAGTTTGTTCACCTGAAAGGGTTCTTGCTTCTTGTAGCTGAATGGTAGTATTTATTTATTTATTATTTTGGAAAGGCCATTCATGATGAAAAATCTCCTTCAATTATTGAATGCAGTGTTATAATTTGATTTGTGAAATTAGCCTTTGTGTGGGGGCCCAAGAATTGAATTTTTTTAAAACTTTTTGGGTCCTCCTTCCATGCATTTTACTGAAGCTTTCCTGTAATTTATAGCTGTATCTGGGCAGCCATTACTCATCTCCAGTGACCACACCACCGCCCACTGCCTTCAATTACCATCCCTCTGCTCTGCTATCACCTCTAGCCCTTTTGTGATTACCCTTACCTTTCCTCCACCACAAAAGCTAGTGGTGATCACAGAGCGTCCAATTTCATATTTCTGATAATGTGGTAACCATAGTTGCTTTTAACTTTTGATGGGGAAATATTAGATTCTTTCTTTACTATTCTGTTTGGAAGACTTAGATCAAAAGATGATGATGATGGTTCTTAGTCCAGCGAAAAATTTTAAACCGCCAAACCGATTCGCATCCATCCGCCAATCCGCTCAATCCGCATCCGCCGGATTGGCGGATGGATGTGGATAGATTTTCTCAAATCCGCCAATCCGGTGGACAGATGGCGAATTAGAGGTTCCGTGGCCGTAACCGACCCGCGACCACCCCTAACACGCATGCTAGTATGAAATCGAAAAGTATTGTTATATAAATATAAAATTTATATAAAATAAGAATTTTGTTAATATTAAAACATATGTCAAGAAGTTTTAAAAAATTGTATATTATTTTATGACAAAGAACTTATTACACATTATTTTGGTAGAAGATTATGTATTTCTTTTCTTTATTTTTGGACGAAAAGATGAAAAAAAAGGTTGTTCCGTTATTTGTTCCAATGCCACTTAAGATTGATTTTTATTTTTTTCCTTTTGAACTTGGGAAGTAATGATCAATTTAAGAATTTAAGACTGTTTTTGATTAAAAGATTTGATGAGAAAAATGAAAAAGGAAAAGAAAATACAATCCCTTTTTTTGTCAGCTTATAATGGAAAATACAGGGGAAAAAAGTGAGGAAAATGCAATATCACATTTAGTCTTTTAAGTTCACTTAGACTGTGTTTGGTTGGATAATTTGATGAGAAAGAAAGAAAAAAAAATAGAAAAAAAAGAGAAAAAATTGATAAGCTTCGAATTCTAAATTATGTTTAGGTGAGTTGAGAAATGGAAAAAGAAAAGAGCTTTATGCCGTGTTTGGTTGGAGGATTTGAGGGGGGATTTGGAAAAGGAAATGGAAAAAAGTAGGTAAAATATTAGTAAAATATACCAACATTTCACCTAATTTCATATACATTTTCTCTTTCTCTTTCTAATCCCTCCCTAAATCTCCAACCAAACACAACGTAAGTGAACTTAAAAGACAAAAAGTGAGATTGCATTTCCTTCTCACATTCTTTTCCATATATTTTTCATTATAACCAAACAAAAAGTGAGATTGCATTTACTTAGGGGTGTAAATTTGGTCCGCCCGAGCCAGGCCCATGTTGGTCCTCGCGGGCTCCCACCAAAATTCAGGCCGACTCGGCCCACGAGCTAAAAAAATTAAGCCCAGGCCTAAGCCCAAGGGTATTTGGGCCTTGGACGGGCCGGCCTAATGGGCTTGGGCTTGACCTCGAGCTTGGGCTAGTCTTGGATGGGGCTAATCATTTTTTTTTTGTTTTTTTAATTTTTTTCTACCAAAATTTTATTATTTTTCATTAAAAAATACATTGGGCCTTGGGCGGGCCGGGCAGAACGGGCTTCGGACCTGGCCCATGGGCCGGGCCAGGCTTGGGCCTAGCCTAGGGGCTCAGGCCTAGGCCCAAGCAGGCCTAAACAGGCCGGGCTCATCTCGGGCCACGGGTGGGCTTCGGGCCGCCCACGAGCTGTGGGCCATTTTTACACCCCTACATTTACTTTTTGTTTCTATTTCTTTCATCAAATCTTCCAATCAAACACAACTTTAGACTCTTTTCTTTTTCTATTTTACAACTCAACCAAACACAATTTAAAATTCGAATTGTATCAAATTTTTCCCTTTCACTTTTTCTTCTCATTTCTCTAATTAAATTTTCCAATTGAACACAGTCTAAAAATATGTATTTTGATGGAAATAAATAGAAAATTCATTTTGGTGGATGCTGTAGCTCGACTTTTTGTGTCGCTTTTCGGAAGACGAATAAGCCCTACAGTATCGGACTCCCGCGGTTCTGAATCTGATCTTACAAGCGCAATGTGAAATAGATAAACACAAAAGAGTCCAAATCCAGAAAATCTTTTGAAAAATCGATTTTGAATCAAATTGTCAAAAATAGACTGCTTTGCCAGATATAAAGTCGCCACCTAAATGTTTTTGGAAAATTTAGAAAACCCATGACTTGTGCCAAAGTCCACGTGTCCATTATCACTAAGATTGTCTCGGTTTGGGAACTTAGGTATGAGAGGGAAAGATTATGAATTGAGCACCCCCCTCTCCCGATCAAAGATTAGCCTCTACTAATCATGATGTGATTCTCATCTACATTATATCCTCTTGTTCTGATTATTAGCCTAGCATTACTATGTGATATGCACATACATAAGTATAGACTATTTTGCCAAAATTAGAACATTTGATCTCATGTTTGTTTTTGAAAATTGTTTCGAATATGTACCACTTGAAAAAGTGATCGCATATGTGCATTACTCAAATTATTCTAATTCAAGCAATTAGCCTTCATCGAATTAAGTACTTAGCCTCATGGTGAACATGCTAAACACGACAACAATCACATTCGTGCAATATGCTAAAGTACAAAAGAGCTCACCTTGTACTCCAAACCAAAAAGATGAAAAAATTAGAAAAATGCATGATCCTAACTAATGTAATATGACTAATGCAACACAAGCGATATATACTCTAAATAGGCTTGGCTACTTAACATAACATGTGAATCAATCTAATAGCATGCGGTCTAAGCACTTATTCAAAGAAGTGTTTAACTAACAATGTAAGTTTGAATGATGCGTCGAGCTTAATGCATGCAAGACAACGAATGCAAGGCATGAGAGATGCTAAACAAAACATGATGCCCTAATCTAACCATCATAAGTAGGTAAATAAAAGGGAAAAAGACGTGGGGTTAGAAGACATACACATTATTACAATTGTACCCTCGGGCAGGAGGATCCGAATAAACTAATTAGCTAAGCTAATTAACTATCTATTACAAAATAAATTAACTAACTATTACAACAACAAATAAACTAACTAACCATTCTACAGAACTAACTAATTAATTAATTACAAAATTTTAATTAGCTAACTAATTAATTACAACATGAATACAACATGAAATAAAGTAATTAAATTAACTAATTAGCCATGGAAAGTGAGGGATGCTCATGCATGCCCACGGATTTCCACCTGAAAAAGTCACTATTCTGTTGCCCGATGCCTCTGTTGTATAGTAGAACACTTGCACTGTTTTTCATCTCAAAACCAACTTTGTTCCATTTCAAAAAGCCACTGCTGGGTTTTGCAAATGTGGCCGACAAGCTAGAAGTGGTGGCCTGCCGGCCACAAAAAGTGGCCTGCCGTCCACAAAAAGTGGCCTGCTGACCACTAATGCCTAGTTTTTCCTGCTACAATAGAGAGCAAACAGAGCAAACACATGATATTCTTAAGGTTTGTTTGCACAACTTACCCCTCTTTATCATCAAACCGCTCAACGGAGTAGTAAACTTGATTCACAAACCATCAATCGATGCAATTTTATTGCATGATGGCCTATGAACCAAAGGGTACAAGTTCAATAAATGCAACAAATAAGACTCTCAAACTCCCTTCCTATCATGGATTGATTAAGGGAAGCGGTTGACGATGACTCTTGAACCATTTACATCACTAATAAGTATGAAACGATCCAAGACTCAAGGGTTCAATTAATGTCCAATTGAACTCAAACCAAGTTATTATCTTGCATCATTTTAGTCCATGTTTTATTATTCCCTTTTAATTACCTTTCCATTCCTTAATTCATTAAGTCCAAAGGAGAAGATTAAGTCCTCTAATGGAAAGACGCATCAAACCAAGAGTTATTTTAGACATGAGAAAAGTGTCATGTCATTGGTAATGAACCCCCAAAGAGATTAAACCATTAAACACAAGACCTCAATTTCATGCTTTAAACAAGCAACTAGTTTGAACAAACTTTCAAAGCAAAGAAAATCCAAGAAAGGAAGGAGGTTACAGAGGTGATTAAAGGTGAAAAACAAGTATGGAAAGCCATAAATAAATGCTATCAACTCAAATAGGTTGGTGGCTAAGGCCTAAAACACCAAACATATGAGGATAACTACACTACAAGTATGCAAAACAAAGCATAAATGCAATAAACACCTAAAACAGTGTTAAAACATGTAAAAGAAGTGCTGTAATTAAGAGAAAAATGACTAAAATAGTAAGCTACAACATGGAGCTAGGCAAGCTAGTAAGCAAGACACAAGGAGGGGAGGCTAACCCCTCTAATTTTGGACTTCAAAACATGTTTTTAGTGATTGAAATAACTCTGAAATTCAGTATTTAAAAGCTCAAAAAAAAGATATTGTAAAGGTGGGAAACACAAGGGTAAAGGCTAGAGAAGCAAGGTGGAGAGAAAGGTGAAACACCCTTCCACCCTTTAAGGCCTTAAACCACAAGTTTAAGTAAAAAAATACCGAGTTTATACAGCCCAAAATAGTGAAAAAACAGTAGGAAAATAAGCAACCAAAGCAATGAAACAAGCAAAGCCTTATACCACTTGGAAAGAATAACACTTTTATGCAATGATTTAACACATACACACCCTCAAGAGCTCAAGTTAGGCTCAAAAGTACCCCAGCTCAAAGATGACAAGGTTTGGTTAAGAGTGTATAGGCAAAAGCTCAAGAAATTTCAAAGAGAGAGAGAGAGAGAGAATCGTAGATAGACAAAATTAATTTTGCTCTAATTTTTCTAACCCTCAAAAATGGAAAAGGAGGTCCTATATTTATAGAAAAACAAGCCACTCTCTAAGAAACCTCCATCCATACACGTGGTAGTAGATGCAAGCATCTGTGCAAATAGTTGGCACAACTGGCATAAAATATCTACAAAACACACTTGTGGCCGGTAGGCCACTAATTTTGGTGACAGGCCACACATTTGGCCGGCAGCCAAAAGGGATGGCTGGCAACCCACAAAAATGGGCCTGCAGGTCCCAAGTTTTTCAGGTTTGAAAGGTTGGGCTTTTGGTGCAAAGACAAGGCACAAGGTTTGCAGGTTTTTGATTCCGCTGAGGACTTTCGAGCACTTGACAAGCATATACATTCATCATTGGGTGTGCAAGTGATGGTGCCCAAGTTAAAAGGGCAGTTAAAAATGGGGTGTCTACACTTGCCCATCTTTGGCAGAACTCAAAGTCATAAAATGATGTGAGTGAATGTCAAATTCCGAAGATGACCTATTTTAATAAGGCCGTAAGACTTGGGCAAAAAAAAAAAAATACAGATACAATTGGTTGAACCCGAGGGTTGCCTACATATCTCGTTGTAAGGAATCAAACCAATATAATTTAGGGACAAGATGTAAATGATACACAATTGTAATGAAATCATACAAATGATATATAATGTAACGAAATCATCAAACCACAAACAGTGCATAACACATAAATACCATAAAGGAATGAAGATACAAATCAAACTACGTTTTATATAGAAAAGAAGTGGGCATAGCCAAACAACGCCTAACACAGGCTAAGTGCCTATATCCTCAATACTGGCCTCAGCGCAGCATGGATACTTACATATGACAGAACCATGTTTCAACGTGAAAGAGGTGCAAGCACATGAAAAACTATGTTTTTGTAGAAAGAGAAAGAATACAAGTAATTGGGTGGTATGATATAAGTGAGGAATGATCTGCTGGGGAAAGATAATGTTGAATGATGAATACAAACAAAACAAAGTACGATGCAATAGATGCAGTGAATAAGGGACGCAGACTGAACCACGTGTTATCTAGAAAAGGCATGGACACAAAACAGACCACGTCTAACACAGAAAAGGTGTTGACACCCTCAATACTAGCCTCAGTGCAACATGGGTACTTACACATGACAGAACCATATTTCAACGAGGGAAAGGTATGGGCACATGCCAAACTAGGCTTAACATGGAAAGGATGCAGGCGATAAAACACATAGTGTAGTAAATACATGCAATAAATTCTATATGCAATGTGATAGAAGTACTAGATAATAATGGATATGATGTACCAACTAGGAAGTGGTGCCTTAAAAAGTACCTGGCAAGGGCAATTGACGATGACTCACCTCATGCTACTGAGGATCTTCCACTTTTTCTTGGTTTCAAGACTTCTTCCTTCATCTTGCGTTTCCTAACCATGGATACTACTTTTCTCCCTGGCTATGTTTACAATTTTTCCTATTCTCTAACAGGGTGACAGACTAGGTTGGTTCAGTATCCAGAATTGAGGCGCATACAAGCCACCTTAACCTATGGAGCTGCCATACAGATTTCAAACCGAGGATACACCCCTGCGTATTTAAACCAGACTTTAGTCTCGAAAATTCAGAACCTTTGCATTCTAGGCATTGCCATTCGAACTCTAGTTTCCACCGCCTCAGTTGATCTCCGAGGAACTCACCACAAACATAGACAGGTGGCTATACTAGACCACCAAAAGTCGTTCAGGCACGACAAACACTAAAGGAATTGCACCTTTAGAGGCTTTAGGGTCTCCTAGACCCAGTGAGTGCACAAGATAGTGTAGGTGAGGGTGAATGCACAAGACAGTGCAAATAGGTGCAAAAGACAGTGCAAGTGAGAGTAAAATGCATGAAACAGATGTGAATGCACAAGACAGTGTGATATGGGGTGCACAAGATAGTATGATTCAAAGTGCACAAGATAATGCGATACAGGGTGCACAAGATAGTGCGATATAAGTGCATAAGATAGGGCGATTCAAAGTGTACAAGATAGTGCGATAGAGGGTGCACAAGATAGTGCGATACAAGTGCACAAGATAGTGCAATTCAAAGTGCACAAGATAGTGTGATACAGGGTGCATAAGATAGTGCGATACAAAGTGCACAAGATAATACGATTCAGGGTGCACAAGATAGTGTGATACGGGGTGCACAAGATAGTGCGATACAGAGTGAATGCATAAAATAGTACTATATGGATAGAATGCACAAAAAAGTGCGATGTAAGTGCACAAGATAGTGTGATGCAGGTAGAATGCACAAAACAGTGCGATGCAGGTACACAAGATCGTGCGATGTGAGGTGACATGTACAAGACAGTACGATGTAAGTTGCAATATAAGATGAATGCACAAAACAGTGCTATATGGGTGCAAAAAATAGTGCGATACGAGTTGAATGCACAAAACAGTATGATGCAAGGTGCACAAAATAGTGTGATACAATTTGAATGGTATGTAGAGGGAATTGAGCAGTACATAGAGTAGTGCATCATGTACCTTATGAAATGAGTGTAGGGCAACTTGCCACAACTCATTGAAATATAATACAAAGAGAGGTAACTCGACAAAACTCTGTTAAGTGCAGAACAAAGTCAAGAGCAAGAGCAACCAATCACATAGTTCAACTCAACCAGAGCGTATAAGCATGCAGGTATAATCTAAAGCACATGCATTAATCAGAGGGAAGATGACAATCCCAAAAGAGTTTTGAAATGGTTGGAGACAACTTTCGAAAACTGAATCATATCAGAATCATCATGGAGGTGAGCCCACCCTAATAGAGGGGAAAGTGCCCAACAAATGGCTTGGGAGATTGAGAGATAGATTGGGTTCATGCCATTTGTTTAATTGATGACCCAGTCAGATGCACTGAAAATTGCCCCTAGTGTCCAGTCATTGGGCACCGGTTGAGTTCATGCCTCTTGTTCGAATGATGGCTTAATCAGATGTACTGAAAATTACCCATAGTGTCCAGTCACTGGCCACATTTTTCAACATTATGCAGGCACGTGTGATAGGGATCTTCAGATCCTAGAATAGTTGCCAATTAATCAGATTCATGCTTTTCTGTTGACATATTGAGAACTTACTCCAGTCCCCTCTGAAACAGTGACAGATTCCTCATATACACTTTACAATGATCATGAATGTGATACCCCTTGTATGGACACTTTCAGCTTGTTTATGAATTCCACCCATGGACTTGTTTTCGAGTTTGGAGTGAACATTCATGTATGGATATTTGACCATGCCACTCTGTTGAATTTTTTTGAGCGACAAACTTGCTAGGTTGACTCAATAAAGAGCGCTTTTAAGCGACAGATACGCTATGGTGACTCGATGAAGAATGCTTTTGAGCGACATACATGTTATGGTGACTTGATGGAGAGTACAGACTGAGACAAACACTAGGTACGACACAACTAAATTCACAACTGACTCGAAAGTAGAAAAAGACTCAAAGTAACTAATCATTCATAGTGCCCCTAGTTTTACTCATGTTCCCTTTAGAACTTAATTTCGCAAAACCCAATTTTTGATTCTTTTTTTGCTCAAGATAGAGATTCCACTAACAAGTTCGAGTATTAAAAATTTCTTAATTTGTTGATTCAAGTTAGTTCTTTCTTACCCAACGCAAGTATGTGATATACGCAACAATCGGTGTAGCTCATGGATTAATACGAAGCTGTCGACATGAATTGGGCAAGATGATCGGGGTTGAGATGAATAAGATGGATATGACTGAGACCGAACTTCAGGATGAAGTTGTCTACGTATCCCAAGAATAGGAATCAGGTCAACGTAGTTCATGACTGAGGTTCTCTCGGGTGTTGACACTCTCTTTTTGCACTCTAACTTTTGCCAAAGTCGCCATTTTGGGGTTTTCAACCTTGTGAGCTATATTTTTTGATTTCTCATTTTTCATACTCTAACTTTTACCTAGGTCACCCTTTCAAGTTTTCGGCCTAGC
The DNA here is from genome assembly GCF_004153795.1 of Camellia sinensis. NCBI lineage: Eukaryota > Viridiplantae > Streptophyta > Magnoliopsida > Ericales > Theaceae > Camellia > Camellia sinensis. Next base: position 2,023,382 of record NW_021025105.1, read on the forward strand.
GAGCCTCTCAAGGATAGCGTTACAACATTTGCGATGAATTTGATTAATAGTCATCTTTGGCCTAACACTAGAACTAGCTTCGCCTTGATTTGAGCTTTGTTCTCCATTCTTTTATTTATGTCTTTGTCCTTTTTTTTGCTCCATTCTGAAAGTTGGTTCTTTCCGCAGTGTGGTACCTTCTTGTATTGGCTTCCCTGAATTCAGACAAAATTCCCTTCCTCACAGTTACTTGGATTTCATTCCAAAGAATACCCCTGGCTTGGGGGTTGACTTTTTATTTTTTCTTTTTCTTTTCTTCATTCCTTTTCTGTTTCTTTTTTATTTTTTTATTTTTTCTTTCACTTTTTTCTTGCTTTTCTTTTTTTCTTGTTTCTTTTGCTTATTTCTTTTGGAAGCAATAAAACACCAAGGGGAGAAATTCTACGATTGAGAGGTCTAAAAGCTATTTTGTACTTGCAGGTCTGAAAACCGCCTTGTGCTTGCCAAAATGGTCGCCTAACGGCGAGGAGAATCCCCAAGATGATGTAGAATACCATGCACAATTCTGAACCCATCTTCGCAAGTTTTGCAAAAGAAACAGTTTAAAATTTTGAAATCATAAACGACTTTGCGCCGATAAGTCATAATTCACTCAAACCATTTGGGGGATCCTTCTCAACATTCGACCTTATTAACAGAATCTCATTCATAAAACATATTCAAAGCCTTTTTCTATTTGTAAAATGTCACACATACATCACTACGGGCATAATAAAATGATCAGAAACTTGACTCTCACTTTCTTATAAAGATGAAGACTTGAGGGTACACGAGAGAGACTTAAAGGAAAAGACTCAACTGATGCAACAATGCAAGAAAAAACAAACAAAATAACACTCACAACACAACTATTTGTAGGACACAACTCAAAACAAAATAAGCATTTTTGAGACAAAAAAAAGGGGTTTCCCTTCTCCAAGTCCATCTGCAGAATTTCAAAAACAACTTCAAGTAGCCTACAGGAAGGTCTAGACCTGCCTTCAATTTAGCAATACACATCCATACCCAGAAGGATTGATTTCAGACTTTCAAATCGGGTCTCACAGATTGAATCTCATAATTACATTGTCCCCGCACATCTTTTTGACCGAAACAGTTGCTTCTTCACACCATGTCCCTAGTTCAGAAGGTCCTTCCCAAGTTTTTTTGACAATTACCCTAGCTGAGATTGAGATTCATTATTCCAACCACTAGTGCTGGCATCACTGCTTCATCAAGCTTGAACTCACCAAGATTGGAATCAGAAGATTTAGGAATGAACACAGTGGGCTTGGGCTCATTGGCGGGTATGCTGTGTTAACTAGGGTAATGGTTAGTTGTTGGCAAACTATGGGTGGGTTTTATGTTACGGAGTGGCAATCTATTGTGGTCAGGGAGTGGGTTATTGGCAGCTTTGGGATTTTCAGGTGGGTGATGACCTTATTGTCAATCAAGTCTTGAATTTCATGGTAAAGGCGAAAACAATGGTCAGTATAGTGACTGTACTGCTGATGGAATACGCAATATTGGGTAAAGTCATGTTTAGATAGGAGAGGGTTAGGAAGAGGTCGATGATTGAGCGGTTTGAGATACCCTTTCTCCATTAGTACCTTCAATGCACAAGTTAGGCTCATATGGAGTTGGGCGAAGGTTTTTTTTTTAGAGGAGGAAGCACTAGGTTTAGAAACATTGGCAAATGGGTCGGTAGGTGTTGGTCGAGTATTCATGGGCTTGGGATTGGAATTAGGATGGGTGTTTCTGGTAAAGCATTCATTTTCATTGTTTGCCCCCTAATTCACAACGCTCTCAACCTGAGCGATAAAAGTGTCATCCACAATCTTTGCAACAACAACGAGGACTTGCTGTTTGTTCAACCCTTTGACCTTCAAAGTCTCAATAGCCCATCGAAGATGTGCATAGGGATTAATACTTGTCCTAGCCTTGATCTTGCAACTTGCTTCAGTCATATCAACGAGTCAGACGGCTATATCTGAGCAAGGCCTGTTTATTTTTGATTGGCCCATTCTATCTTTGGCTTGTCCCAAGATTGAAGAATCCTTTGATGGGGTCGAAACCCCAAAGGTTAAATCTTCCACTGTTCCTTGAAGATCTTCAATGATTCTCAACATCTCAGCAGTAGTGGGTTCGACCATTGGGCACTCTTGGTGTACCCGAACTGGATTGGGTGCATCTATCATGCACAAATCAGTACTTTCTAGCATGAACATCTCAGGCTTTGGTAAATGGGTCGGGGTGATGTATATGCTAAGGTTGAAGGTAGGAAGCAGTATATGGATGAGGTTAAGGTAAGGATAAGATACTTGGTCATGGATGGGAAGTGGGTTGGTGATAACATTGGGGTCTTGAGATGGAGCTATTATCTGGTTGTCGATGAGATTCTGAACCTCATGACGAAGGCGGTAGCAACGATCGGTACGCGTTGCTGATGATACGCACAGTATTTGATGAGGTTATGTCTGGTGGGAAGTGGGTCAGGAAGAGGTTGGGGATCAAGGATCAAAGGTCTTTGAGATACCCTTTTCTTATCAGGACTTTTAGTGCATTGGTTAGGCTCATATAGAAGGGGGTGAAAGTTCTACCTTGAGCTCGAGTTGGGCCGGCTATTTGTGGGCTGGATTTGGAAAAAGGGTCGGTAGTGGTGATTGTATTGATTTCAGTAGGTTTGGGAATAGTGCTCCCAAAAAACACCCTCCTTGTTGGTTCGCTTGTTCTGGGAATAATCCCTTTGTTGAATGCACTCTCAATCTGAACCCCCAATTTTTGCAAATTTTTTAAAATGAATAGTGGAGCGACTATTAACTTCTATAACATATCAGGCTCAAGGTTTTGCATCATTATTCGCACTTGGTCCCTCTCAGAAGGTCGATCTGTCATTTGTGCTGCCTTTGCTCTCCACCTTGAAACAAATTCCATAAAAGGTTCTTTAGGATTCTGGTGGGTTGCTTCAAGCTCTTGGGTGGTCATTTCAATTTGGGTATTGTAAGAATACTGATTGAAAAACGCCTCAACCAAATCTTTCCAGTTCTACTTCACTTTATCCTTCAACTTAGCGTACCAAGTGGCTACTATGCCCGACAGGTTCTTCCATACATAGAGAGTTTCTGAGATTTAGTCAGACCCATAGGTTTTAGGACATCCAAAAAAAGCCGGATATGTATCATAGGATCTTCAAACCTGTCGAAACAGTCAATGGGTGGCATCTTGAATCTATCTGGGAGCCTTACGGCATTCTCGGTGTACCCATCCTCAATTTTGGGAATGGAGTTAAGGCCCTGTGCCTTTTTGAATTACTTCTCAAGGTTAGCAATTTTTACCAAGGTCGGATCGAGATCATTAGTATCAAAGGGATAAAGCCCCCCATTAGGTTGCACCAGGGGTCTGAAAACTCGAGCTTGAGCCAACCTTTCTCTAGGATCCGGACCTTGCAAATCTTCGTTTGGCAGAGGTGGATCAAAGCTGGGCTGGGGGCTCAAGATTGGATGTGTAGTAGATTCCCCAGATGGGCGTTGCATTTCAGCATTGGTATCATCTTACATGGCAATTCCTTAGTTTAACATCGTTATCATGGCCACAACTTCTTCTGGACTCTATGTCACCACGGGTCTGCTGAGTTGGCAATTGGGAAAATGGATGAGTGTAAGCTGAGAGTTGACTAACAAGGATTTTGAACCGGTTATACTTGATGTATCTGAGCTAGATTAGTCTTGATAGGTTTGACTAGATTGGGCTTTTTAAAATGGGTCTTTTGGCATTAGATGGATCTTTTAGGATTGGATCTTTTCTGAGCTGGCTTTTTGGGATCAAATGGACTAGACCTTTGCTGAGTGGGTTTTTTCTTTTTCTTTTTTTTTTCTTCTAGGATTGGATGGATTATGATGGGTTAAGGCGGGTACTGCTCCTTCTATGGCTTAAACAAACCTGACATTAAAACAAATGCCTCATCAGATTAGGATACTGGGCATGCCAGTCAAAGCAAAGCAAAGCAAGATACAATTTTGGCCCTAGTTCTAATATTTTTTCACCATATCAAACACAAACCCCTAGATTTCGACCCAAATCTGATTCTGATATGATCCTCAAGTTTGAAAGGAATTGCCTCGACATTCAGACTCTCCCAGGTTTGCATCACACATTTCAAAAGATTTCACATTTTGCACAAAGCACTCAAAATACCCCTATGAGAGGGTAAGGTTTCCATGTCCTAGCTTTTGGAGTGATCAACAACTTTACTACTCAAACAAACGGTATCACAACATCCTAAAAAAAAAGGAAAGCATCCTGCCTTAGTTTTGAAAGGTCACTAGAGCGTACTATATGCACTAGGCCAATTGGTGCAAAAGGGTACTTGTAGACCGCCTGAAGAACTCCCGAGAAAATCTCATTTTGTTCTCTAGCTACTACAGTTCGAAGTCAATGTCATGGTTCTGAATCTAATCTCGCAAAGTGCGATGCAAGACCGATAAATCACCAAAGAGTTCAAATCCAGCAAATCGTTTGGAAAACTAATTTTTAAGAAAGAAGTGCCAAACATGGACTGCTTTTCCAGATACAGAGTCGCCACCTAAATATTTTATTTTGGGAGAATTTAGGAAACCCTGACTCATGCCTAAGGCCACGTGTCCGTCATCACCAAAGTTACCTCGGCTCAGGAACTTGGGTACGAGAGGGGAAGGTCATGAAATGAGCACCCCCGCTCGCTCGATCAAAGATCGGCCTGTACTAAGCATGATATCTTGTTTTTGAAAACACATGCGTTCTTATTCCGGTTAATTAGCTAGAATTACTATGTGATGTGCACAACACACAAGTATAGACTAGATTGCCTAATTTGGAACAAAGCATCGCATATCCGTTTGTTTGGAAATGGTTTTGAAGTTTGCTACTCGCAAGTAGGCTAAAACACGGATTTCAATGAATCGTTCCAATTTAAGTAATCCAACCTTCACCCATAGGCATTCAGGCAGTTATATCACATAAGCAATTAGCCTCATAGCAAGCATGCTGTCATGTTAACACTCACACACATGCAAGATGCTAAAGCAAAAACACTCACAGTGTACTCTGAGCCAAAACAAAGAACTAGTTAGTAATCAATGCATGATCCTAATTCATGTCAAGATGGGTAATGCAACATAGGCAAAATGCAACTAGAATAGGCTCGGCTATTTTAAGATGGCATATGAGATGCGACAATTCGATACATGTATTCAAATAGGGACTGAAATACAATGCAGTTAGTATGATGCGCCAAGCCTAGTGCATGCAATACAGATAAATGGATGCAAACATGCGAGCATAAGGTATGCTAAATGAAATATGTCCTAAAACTAACCATCGTAAGCGGTTAAGTAAAAGGGAGAAAGAAATGGGGGTTGGAAGACATGCATCACACACACACACACTTATTACACCAATTAGCTCTCTCGAGGGAGAGACCGAAAGAATAATACAAACCATCTAATTAACTAACTAACAAGCTAATTAATTATTACACAATCAAATGAATAACTAGCTACAATTAATTATTACAACACTTAAATAATTAACAAATTAATTAAGCTACGAAAAAAAGTAAAGAGGCCTCAGGAAGAGGGACAAATGCATGCTCGGTCGGCTTCGCCCGAAAATCCGTTGTCATGCCTCATGTTGCCTCTGTTTGCATTGCTCTGTACCTCTGCAAAGTGTGAAAATTCCCAACACACTTCTGATTCACCCCATGGGCACAGTGGGAGGCCATCGGCCAAAAATCATGGTCATCGGCTAAGATAAACAGGTCATCGACCAAATATGAAGCCATCGGCCAAACACTTGTAGCCGACCGGTACTGAAGATGGCCGATCGGCCATCCCTTCCTGTAAAATGCTCTTTTTGCTGCAGCAAAGGACAAACAGAGTATGATAATGCATTTACAAAACAATGTTTGCAACTACAACCCTTATCATGTTTAAGACTCAAAGGAGTGTAGTTCTCGACCCTCGGACCATCAATCGCACATTTCAATGCATGATAGCCAAAAAATCAAGTGTGCAATTCAATATCAAATGAAATGCACAAAACACATAAGGGACCTTAACCTCTATCATGTGTGATTAAGAGGCAAGGCAATGCAAACACAATGCTATGCAAACTAAGCATACAAGCAAGTATGCAATGGAACTAATATGCAACAACATATAATGTACTAAATATGTAACAAGCATGCGACAACATGCAAGGCAAGATAGATGAGCATGCAACAACATGTCAAGTAGCAAGCATGAGACAACATGCAATATGACAAGCATGCAACAAGCATGTAAGCATGATGTAAAGTAGCAACTTTGAACAACATGGTAAATGGATTTAAACTAAAGATGGACAGACCTCAGCCATGCCATGCCCAAAATCAGTGGCCAAAGTTATGAATTGGAAGCATGAAAATGCAAAACAAACATGCACATGTAAATGGTCTAACACCTAGGCATAGGAGGGCAACTTTCAAGAGCACTTAAAAGGGGACAAATATGGACATGTGACAAACATTATAAGCTCTAAAATCATGCATGGAAAGGTGTCAACCCAACCAAACAAAGCAAACAAAGCATACAAGAAAGCCCAAAGCTTAAGGCTAGCCAAGGGACTCAAACCATGGCCACAAGAATCAAGCCCCAAAGGGCCAAGGGCACTCAAAACAGTCCCAAGGTAGGTCAAGACAATACCAGAAACATGCTCGAAACTAGCCAACACAAGCTAGAATATAACTCCAAAAGGCATGAGGCATGCAAGGCTACAAAGGGGTGTTACACTACACCTATCAAAACCAAACATGGTATGAATTATCCAATGAAAAACAGGGTTATGGCATATCAAAATAAGCCCCAAAACCCACTTAGATGGCATCCCAAAGACCTAAGCATGGAGGCATACACAATGGTCCATTCATGAGGCATAAAACACCAACTCTTTAAAACACTAAAGGAGTGATAAGTGCAAGTGTATGACCATGAAACATGGACTGAAATATCATAACAAATGGTGCCAAATCATTGAAATGAGCCAAGTAATACATGCTAGAGGACTCAAAACTCAAAGCTAACAAGCTAGATTGAACCATGGCTATACAAAGCAAGTCATGCTTGACTAAAACAACCTAAATCAAAGCTAGAGCATGCTAAAACATGGACAAAGGTTTCTTGAAGTTAAGCCAAAAGCATGCTAGAATGACATGTTAAGGCATGATGCATGTTAAGGCAAATGAGAGGATTGCAAGACAAGTACATGAAGCATGTAAGAGCCAACTAAACCCACCCAAAAAAGAGTCATGGCATGCTAAAACAACACCAAAAACCCACTAAAACGAAGTCAACATAAGCTAGAAAGGCATGCTCAAACATGAAGCATATAAGACTAGTTTGTGTGATTTACAATACAAGTGTATTAGGTATGCATGGAATGACAAAACCAAGCAAAAAGAGTGTTGCATCATAGCAAAACAAAGCCTAATACATACTGAAATGAAGCTACAACAAGCTAAGCCAACATGCTACCAATATAAGCCACTTATGCAAGCATACAAGACAATAAAGAGAGGGGATGACCCTCTCCTATTTAGGACTCCAAAACCACCTTTCCACCACTGAAAATCCTTTGGATTTCAGTGGTATAAAAGTCATGCAAAACCTAAAACAAGGGCCAAAAGAGATGGCCTAAAACAAGGCCTAACAAGGCCTTGGAGGGAGGATATGACCCCCAACCAAAAAGTGACCTTAACCAAAGATTTAAAGCATGTAAAAATAGAACTTTTATCAGTTATGAGTTAAGCTTAAAACAATAAGTAAGTAGGTCTAAAAGCTAAAACAAAAATGGGAGTTTAAAAGCAAGGAACTCACCCTTGAAGACCACTTTCAAGAACATTGCTCCAGCAGTCTTCTCTGATCAAAACCAGCCCAAGAACACTAAAATCAACCTCAAGGGACCTCAGCTCCAAGAGGATGGTGTTCTAGTGTGTGTTTGTGTACAATAGTAAGACAAAATGACACTTTTGAAGCACAAAATGAAGAATCAAGGCAAGATAGATACAAAACTATATCTATCACTCTAACCCTAATTTTTCTGAACCTCTGGAAAGGGAGGAGGAGCTCCCTCTTTATAGAAGTTCAATTCCTAAGCTTGTTGAGCAAGCTAAGCAATTGAATCAAATCCCTCCATACACGTATGGAGGATGTAAATTGTGCATGCCAGCTATGACAGCTGGCATAAAATATCTGCATAAAGCAGATGAACAGGGCTCGACCAGAAAATATGGCCAATCGACCAACATAACTGTCGACCGACCAAAAAAAGTGCCGATCGGCCAACACTTTTGGCCGATGGCAAGAAAACAAGGCCGATGGCTTCATGCCTTGGCCAATGGGTTGAGGGGGTGGCCAACAAGCCACCCTATTCCCTCAAAAGCAAAAACACAAGTGCTTGATCCACAACCAAGCACAAAACAAACAAGTTGAGAGATCTTGAGGCAAAGCGCGCGACCGAGACCCCCAAGAACTCAAAACGAACATGAGCATGGATGATCATCGAGTGTTCAAACGATGATGTCCAAGTCTTGAGGATGGTCAAAAATGGGGTGTCTACAGTACCTCAGCAGGATTACTTAATATACCTTTCACACTTAAAATCGAGAAGTGAAAGGAGGATCAAACAGTACAACAGTAATCCAGATCCAAGGGTTGTGTTCCCAACATGACAGAGCCCACGACCAATCAGCCTTTTGGCAAGCTTGGCAAGCCTCCGACAAACCGTCCAAGAATAACAGATGGCAAAAGCAGTGACTTAAGCGCACCAATGCAAAATGCAATGCAAAGAATATATAAGTGTAGATAAAATTTCACATCATGAATTTCAAGTCAAGTTCTCTAAATCCCCAGTGGCGTCGCTAGAAAGTGTAGCTCGACTTTTTATACCCCCTTTCGGAAGACGAATAAGGCCTACAATATCGGACTCTCGCGGTTCTGAATCTGATCTCATAAGTGCAATGTGAAATAGATAAACACCAAAGAGTCCAAATCTGGCAAATCTTTTGAAAAATTGATTTTGAATCAAATTTCCAAAAATGGACTACTTTGCCAGATATAGAGTCGCCACCTAAATTTTTCAAAAAAATTTAGGAAACCCATGAACCGTGCCAAAGGTCACGTGTCCGCCATCACCAAGATTGTCTCAGCTCAAGAACTTAGGTATGAAAGGGGAAGGTTATGAATTGAGCACCCCCCTCACCCGATCAAAGATCAACCTCCACTAATCATAATATGATTCTCATCTACATTATATGCTCTTGTTCTGATTATTAGCCTAGCATTACTATGTGATGCGCACACACATAAGTATAGACTATTTTGCCAAAATTAGAACATTTGATCTCGTGTTTGTTTTTGAAAATTATTTCGAATATGTACCACTGAAAAAGTGATCGCATATGTACATTATTCAAATTATTCCAATTCAAGCAATTAACCTTCATCCAATTAAGCACTTAGCCTCATGGTGAACATGCTAAACATGGCAACAATCACATTCGTGCGATATGCTAAAGTACAAAAGAGCTCACCTAGTATTCCAAGCCAAAAAGATGAAAGAGTTAGAAAAATGCATGATCCTAACTAATGCAATATAACTAATGCAACGCAAGCGATATGTACTCTAAATAAGCTCGGCTACTTAACATAACATGTGAATCAATTTGTAGACGCGCCCGAATGCCCCGGGAGGGTGAGCTCCCGTTCTGTTCATTTGTGGGGTCACTACAGCTCGGACTCTCAAATTGTCACGGTTCTTAATCTGAACCAAAGAGTCCAAATCCGGCAAATCGTTTTGAGAAACAGATTTTTGAAAAGAAGTGCCAAACATGGACTGCTTTGCCAGATACAGAGTCGCCACCTAAATATTTTTTATGGGGAATTTAGGAAACCCTGACTCGGTGCCGAAGGCCACATGTCCGTCATCACCGGAGTTGTCTCGGCTCGGGAGCTAGGGTACGATTGGGAAAGGTCAGCTATGAGCACCCCCTCTCGCCCGATCCGAAGATCGGCCTCTACAAACCGTGATATCCATTTTTGAAAACTTTATGTGTTCTTATTCCATTTATTAGCCTAGAATTACTATGTTATGCGCACAGCAAACAAGTATAGACTAGATTGCCTAATTTGGAAACAAGCATTGCATAACCGTTTGTTTTGAAAAAGCGCTTTGGAATTTGCTACTCGCAAGTAGGCTAAAACACGGATTTCAACGAGTTTTTCTAACTCAAACAATCCAACCTTCACCCGCAGGCATTCAAACAGTTTATCTCATATAAGCACTTAGCCACATGGCAAACATACTTTCATGGCAACATTCACACGCATGCGAGATGCCAAAGCATAAATACTTACATCGTACTCCGTGCCAAAAACAGGAACATGTTAGCAATCAATGCATGATCCAAGTCCATGTTAAGTGCCTAATGCATCGCATACAAAATTTCACTAGAGTAGGCTCGGCTAGTCTATGAATGACATGTGAAGATGCACAAATAACATGTATTCAATTCGGAATTTGAAGTACAAATGCAGTTAGCATGATGTACCGAGCCTGGTGCATGCGGGACAAATGTATGAATGCACGCATGCATTGCATGAGGTATGCTAATTTAAACGTGCCCTAATACTAACCATCAAAGCAGGTAAATAAAAGGGAAGAAAGAAGTGGGGATTGGAAGACATACACACACTCACCCACACTTATTACAGATTTGCCCTCGCTCGGAGGGACCGAATAAATAATACAAATTAATTAACTACGCAAGCTAATTAAATATTACAAATTTCCTAATCAGCTAACAAACTAATTAAGCTAGGAAAAGCAGTAAACCGCCTCGGGAGGAGAGCCAGATGCAGCGCGTGCTCGGGTCTTGCTCGGAAGTGCACCGCCATGCATAGTCTGCCTCTGTTTTCCCTACTCTGCCCCTCTGAAGACTACTAAAGTCTCAAGGATGCTTCTCTGAATACTGGGAATCACCACCGGCTGAATAGAATTACCACCGGCAGTGAATTGTGGTCATCGGCACAATATGAATCCATCGGCTGGTGATTTACTGCCGGTCGGCAATATATACTGCCGGTCGGCAAAGAATGCCTGCAGAATCTGCAACTCACAGCAGCAGAGGACAAAACTTGCATGGCAATACAATTCAAACAATGTATGCACCAATCATGTCCCCTATCATGTTTGTGACTCAAAGGGGCATGTGTCTCGATTCTCGGACCGCCAATCACGCATTTCCACGCATGACGACCCAAAGAATCAAGTGTGCAACTTTCATGTCAAATAAAATGCAAACCAAACAAACAAACCAAGGCCCAATTCCTATCACCAAGTCAAGGAATAAGGCATGCATGAAAGATGCAATGCAACGTAGGCATACAAGCTAAGAATGCAACATGGCATGGCAAGACACTTATGCAAGCATACAAGCAAACATGAGGCAATGCAAATTGATGGAAATGTGGACTTATACATGATTTAGGCAACTCTAAATAGGCCTAAAACAGTGGCCAAAGTGATCAAAATAAAGGACTAAACACATACACACATGCACATGTTAAAGGAGCCAAAACTTAGGCACAAATGGGACAACTCTCAAACACATTTGAAAGAAGGTAATCATGGACATATGGCATGCAAGGTAAGCATTGAAAATCATGTTAAAACATGGTGCCAAACCAAGCAACAAGTCAAGCTAAACATGCGACAAATGGCCTAAGTGCTTGAAGCAAGTCAAAGGGGCTTGAACCATGTCCAAGCCAACCAAGCCTCGCAAGGCTAAGAGGACTTAAAATAGGTTCAAGGCAGACCTAAACCATGCAAAGGGGACCCCCTAGATGACATCTAAGTGGCCCAAAATCAAAAGTATACACAAAGGCCAAAACATGGGGCATGCAAGTCAAGCTTCCAAAGCTTCAAAGAGGTGACCAAAGCAAACATACAAGCATGCTATAAGGTCTGAAATTATGCTAAAAATGATGCCAAATCATTAGAATAAAGCAAATAGTGCATGCTACAAACTCACACACTTGAGGCCAACGAGCCAAAATGCAAAGGGGGCATATAATGCGTGCCATGGCCGACCCAAACAACTATGAACAGACCTCTAGCATGGCAAAATAAGCACACAAGCTTCATAAAACGAGACCTAAAACATGCTCGAGCAAAGGCTAACAACCTAAGGCATATTAAGGCAATAACATGGCATTACATGGTAGGTATGCTAAGCATGCATGGTGTACCAAAACCAACACACAACAAGGTTATATCATGGCATAATAAGCATGGAAAATAGCCAAGACATGATCAATACACACTCTAACATGGTGCTCTCTCAAGAGGCCAAAAAGGGTCCCTTTCAAGGACAACAAGGAGAGGGAGTGACCCTCCCTTTTTAGAGACTTCAAGGCACCATCTCCACCACTGAAATCCCTCAAGATTTCAGTGGTGAAGAGGCCCAAACATCAAAGTCTCGAAACTTGCACAAAGTGGCTCAAAATAGGGCCTTACAAGGTCTAAGAGGGGTCAAACACCTCCAAACCACAAAACACTCTAAACAAACAATTTAGAGGGCCTAAAAACAGAACTTTTTTGTATTATACAACAAGCTCAAAAATGATTTTAAGATAGGTAGAAATACAATGCAAGATTGGGGAATAAAGGGACTAGTTTCTCACCTTTGAAGACCCCTACAACAATGATGCTCCAACAGCTCCTTTTAGGTTGAAAACAGCTCCAAAACTTCAAAACCAACCTCTTAGAACCTCAGTAGCTAAGTGAAGGTGAAACACTATGTGTTTATGTGCAATAGTAAGACACAAACACACTTAAACACACACAAAGAGGGAGATATAGAGATAGAAAGTGTAGGGTTTCTAACCCTAGAACTCAAAACCCTAAAAATGCTGTCTAAAAAATATCTAAAGTGTCTCAAGTCTCTCCCACCCTAAAACCAAGAGAGAAGACCCTCTCTTATAGAGCCTTTGTCTTGTAAAGCTTACAAGACAAGCTTCTAAAGAGAGAAATCCCTCCATACACGTGTATGGAGGGGAGCCAACTGCAAGACAGCTATGACAAAATATCTGAAAAAGAAGATGCACAGTAATCGGCCGGCCAAAGATGCCATTTTGGCAAAAAAGAGTGCCGACCGGCAACAAATAATGCCGACCGGCAATATAAATTGCCGATGGCAACAAAAACCAGCCGGGGACCTCTGGCCATGGCCGGTGGTGTGTGGGGATGCCTCACAAGGCATTCCCTGCCCCTCCAAGGCAAAACACAAATGTTTGGTGCAAAACCAGACACTAAACGGTCGAGTTCGGAGATCCTGAGGCAGGGCACGTAGCCGAGACCTCCGGGAACTCCAAACGAACACAAACATGGATGATCACCGAGTGTTCAAACGGTGACGTCCAAGTCTTGAGGACGGTCAAAAATGGGGTGTCTACAGTTGCCCCTCTTTAACAGAACTCGAAAGTCATAACAATGACGGGAGTTAATGTCAAAGCCTAGAGACGACCCATTTTTGACAAGGCCGAAGACTTAGACAAACATGCAAGACAAACAAGATATGTGCCCAAAGGCAGGGGGCAAAATGCAAGACAATGCACAGAGCCGAGCATAACTTATAATCATGCAAAGAAAGCTGTAACGAAGCATAACATGCGACAGTTTTAAGCTAGCATACACCAAACTACACTACAATGCAGAAATGATGTAAGAGAATTATGCAATTCTCGATACGTCTCACTCGGAGGATACAATACCTGTGCGGCTCGTCTGGTTGCACCAGCCTCAAATGAACCGTACATACAATATCGTGCCTGAAAAGAAGGCAAACTTAACAGGTACAATATTGTTAGCAGCATGCATGATAATGCAAAAATGGATGCAAGATGATATGCAGTATGTACAAAACAATGTATAAATAATGCAAATGAAGATGCATGTAATTGAAACAATGCAAACTATATGCAAAGCAATTGAATCATGATCCAATCACGAGTGGTTCGAGACCACACCTATGTCAAATAGATTGATGAAGGTAACAAGTCTGTCTACCATAGAACAGTCTACTGAACTGTGAACATCGTAGACAGACACAAGAACGAGTATTGGGGGGGATTGACACAAGTGAGGAAACGACCCACTGGAGAAAGGGCAATGATCCTAATGCCGGATGCAAAAATTACACTACAATGCAATGTATATATGTAGATATGCTGGGGAGGTGGCAATGGATATGGCACGCAGGCCAAACCAAATCTTGCCTAGGTAAGGCATGTACACATACAAGCCACGTCTAACATAGAACGGTCCACTGAACTATGCTTCGACTAGACGTGAAAAGTATGGGCACATACCAGACCAAGCTCAACAAGGAAAGGCGCAAACCCTAGATGGAGGTGATGCAATGAACACGTGATGCAATGAACGCATGCAAGCTACAATGCAAAATATTTACAATATCAATGGGGATGGAATGGGATACATATGGATATGGCAGGCAAGCAAACCAAGTCTTGCTTAGGAAAGGCATATGTATCGCATACGAGCCATGTCTAACACAAGAAAAGGCCGCAACCCTCAAACGAACATACAGCGTGGAATAGGGCGTACACATGCAGAACTGTGCTTTAACGTGAAAAGTAAGGGCACATACAGACAAAGCTCAATATGGAAAGGCGAAGCCATAGATGGAAGGTGAATGCAATGAATGCATGCAATCTACAATGCAATATTAGCGCAAATATGCAATGCTAGGAAGCTATGTACACAAAAGCATGTCAACTAGCAACGGTTACTGAATCGATCTTGACACAATGAAGATGGGCAATCAAAAGCTCAATTGGAAAGGCGTCTGCATATGCAAGTGGGCATAATGCTGCAATAATGATGCACACGATATTTCCCTTCTTACCGACAGGGCGCCGATATACTGGGTTGGTTCCCAGTATCCAGAACTGAGAGCGCCACGCTGCTCAATCTTATGGGCTTTCCATACAATTTCAAGCGAGGATACATGACCTTGGGTATTTAAACTAGACTTTAGTCCTCGGATCAAACTTTGCGTTCTACGGCATAGCCGTTCGAACTCTAGTTTCTCCAAAGTCAGTTGGTCATTCTAGGAACATACGGCGACATAGGTCAGGTGGCTTTACCAGA
>NW_021025105.1:2052296-2066646 GCF_004153795.1 Camellia sinensis
CTCTCTTATAGAGCCTTTTGTCTTGTAAAGCTTACAAGACAAGCTTCTAAAGAGAGAAATCCCTCCATACACGTGTATGGAGGGGAGCCAACTGCAAGACAGCTGTGAAAAAATATCTGAAAAAGCAGATGCACAGTAATCGGCCGGCCAAAGATGCCATTTTGGCGAAAAAGAGTGCCGACCGGCAACAAATAGTGCCGACCGGCAATATAAATTGCCGATGGCAGCAAAAACCAGCCGGGGACCTCTGGCCATGGCCGGTGGTGTGTGGGGATGCCTCACAAGGCATTCCCTGCCCCTCCAAGGCAAAACACAAATGTTTGGTGCAAAACCAGACACTAAACAGTCGAGTTCGGAGATCCTGAGGCAGGGCGCGTAGCCGAGACCTCCGGGAACTCCAAACGAACACAAACATGGATGATCACCGAGTGTTCAAACGGTGACGTCCAAGTCTTGAGGACGGTCAAAAATGGGGTGTCTACACAATCTAATAGCATGCGGTCTAAGCACTTATTCAAAGAAGTGTTTAACTAACATTGCAAGTTAGAATGATATACCGAGCTTAATGCATGCAAGGCATGAGAGAAGCTAAACAAAACATGATGCCCTAAACTAACCATCATAAGTAGGTAAATAAAATAGAGAAAGACGTAGAGTTGAAAGACATATATATTATTACAATTGTGCCCTCGCGCAAGGGGCTCCGAATAAACTAACTAGCTAAACTAATTAACTATCTATTACAAAATGAATTAACTAACTATTACAACAACAAATAAACTAACTAACCATTCTACAGAACTAACAAATTAATTAATTAAAAAATTCTAATTAGCTAACTAATTAATTACAACATGAATAAAGCATAAAATCAAGTAACTAAATTAACTAATTAGCCCCGAGAAGCGAGGGATACTCTTGCATGCGTGCAGATTTCCACTGAAAAAAAGTCACTGTTCTGTTGCCAGATTCCTCTGTTGCACAGTAGAACACTTGCACTATTTTTCACCTCAAAACCAACTTTGCTCCATTTCAAAAAGCCATTGCTGGGTTTTGCAAATGTGGCCGGCAAACTAGAAGTGGTGGCCTGCCGACCACTGATGCCTGGTTTTTCCTGCTGCAACAGAAAGCAAACAGAGCAAGCACAAGGTATTCTCAAGGTTTGTTTGCACAACTTACCCCTCCTTATCATCAAACAGCTCAAAGGAGTAGTAAACTTGATTCACAAACCATCAATCGATGTAATTTCATTGCATAATGGCCTACGAACCAAAGGGTGCAAGTTCAATAAATGCAACAAATAAGACTCTCAAAACCCCCTCCCTATTATGGATTGATCAAGGGAAGTGGTTGACAATGACTCTTGAACTGTTTACATCACTAACACGTATGAAACGATCCAAGACTCAAGGGTTCAATTAACGTCCGATTGAATCCAAACCAAGTTATTATCTTGCATCATTTTAGTCCATGTTTTATTATTCAATTTTAATTACCTTTCCATTCCTTAATTCATTAAGTCCAAAGGTGAAGATTAAGTCCGCTAATGCAAAGAAGCATTAAACCAAGAATTGTTTTAGGCATGAGAGAAGTGTCATGCCGTTGGTAATAAACTCCAAAGGGATTAAACCATTAAGCACAAGACCTCAATCTCATGCTTTAAACATGCAACTAGTTTGAACCAACTTTCAAAGAAAAGCAAAATCCAAGAAAGGAGGGAGGTTGCAGAGGTGATTAGAGGTGAAAACAAGTATGAAAAGCCATAAATAAATGCTATCAACTCAAATAGGTTGGTGGCTAAGGCCTAAAACACCAAACCTATGAGGACAACTACACTACAAGCATGCAAAACAAAGCATAAATGCAATAAACACCTAAAACAGTCCTAAAATAGTACTAAAACATGTAAAAGAACTGCTGCAATTAAGACAAAAATGGCTAAAATAGTAAGCTACAGCATGGAGCTAGGCAAGTTAGTAAGCAAGACACAAGGAGGAGAGGCTAACCCCTCCAATTTTGGACTTCAAAACATGTTTTTAACCATTGAAATAACTCTGAAATTCAGTATTTAAAAGCTCAAAAAAAGATATTGTAAAGGTAGGAAACACAAGGGTAAAGGCTAGAAAAGTAAGGTGGAGAGAAAGGTGAAACACCCCTCCACCCTTTAAGGCCTTAAACCACAAGTTTCAGTCTAAAAATACAAAGTTTACACAGACCAAAAACAGTGGGAAAACGGTAGGAAAAGAAGCAACTAAAGCAATGAAATAAGAAAAGCCGTATACCTCTTGAAGAGAAGAACACTTTTAAGCAATAATTCAACACATGCACACCCTCAAGAGCTCAAGTTAGGCTCAAAAGTACCCCAGCTTAAAGATGGCAGGATTTGGTTAAGAGTGTCTAGGCAAAAGCTCAAGAAATTTCAAGATAGAGAGAGAGAATTGTTGAAAGAGAAAATTAATTTTGCTCTAATTTTTCTAACCCTCAAAAATGGAAGATAAGGTCCTATATTTATAGAAAAGCATGCCACTCCCTTAGAAACATTCATCCATACGCGTGGGAGTAGATTCAAGTATCTGTGCAAACAGCTAGCACAACTGGCATAAAATATCTGCAAAACACACTTGTGGCCGGTAGGCCACACACTTGGCCAGCAAGACACAAGGGTGGCCGGCAGCCAAAAGGAATGGCCAGCAGCCCACAAAAATGGGCTTGTAGGTCCTAAGTTTTTCAGGTTTGAAAGGCTAGGGTTTTGGTGCAAAGGCAAGGCACAAGGTTTATAGGGTTTTGATGTTTAGAGTTGTGGCATTCCGCTGAGGACTTTCAAGCACTTGACAAGCGTATACATTCATCATTAGATGTGCAAGTGATGGTGCCCAAGTCGAAAGGGCGGTCAAAAATGGATTGTCTACAGTGGATATAAATTAAAACTCATAAAAATATTAGGGAAAGTCGAACTCCAAACCGCACTATTAAGGGGACACCGAGTAAAAAAGGACAGCGTAGTCATTGCAATTCCAACTCACCAAGACCCAGCAGAATTATGCAGCAACATATTCTATTTGCTCATTGTTGTTAAAATAAAAAAAATAAAATTAGATTTGCTTCTCAAAATGTTAGGTATGAGAATCTCGTTATTTAAAATTTTATTATTAGCTACAAAATTTTGGTGTCAGATATGTGAAATGTAAGAGATTTTTAGAATTTTTAAATTTATCGATAGTGACTTGAAAGGAGAGTTGAAGTTTTTTAGGGTCTTACTAATAAGTATCTTTAAGACACAAGTAAAACCAAAATATTTATAGAATACAATACAATTTTCACTAATTTTAATGAACTTTTATTGAAGTCAATACACTTTTTAACATTTTTACATATTTTAAGAGATTGTTTACACACTTTCTAACATTAAACAATACCCAATAGACACTTGTTAGCATTTGTCTTTCTTTTCTTTTCTTTTTTTATAGATAAGTTTATCATGTCATTGGGCCTATTTGGTAGGGCTTATTTCCGGCTTATTTCAGCTTTTAGCTTAATTTAAGCTATTTTGATGTGTTTGGTTCAGTTTAACAATGCAACTTATAGCTTTTTGTAAGTCAAAAATCAACTTATTCTTTGAGTGGGAGAGGAGAAGCTTAATTTATAAGTCAAAAATCAGTTTATTTTCACAGCTATAAGCTATAAGCTGTTAGGCTATAAGTTATAATTGCTTTTCCACAGCTCTACCAAACAGGGTCATTATCAACTAAATTAGAGAAGGTCACATTTAGGTCCTTTAATATTTTCCTTTTTCCAATGTGAGATTCTTATGGAAAGTGAGGAATCACTTACATAATTTGAGAATGTGATTCCTATTAATAAAAATAATTAATCAAATTTTATATTATAATGTACTGTCTCGGGTCTTGATCCCGACTTGTTTATGTTAAGTAGTAACCATTACTCTATACTTACAATTTTTTTTTTTTTTGGACTTTTGAAAAGTTATGGGTTGCATTCGACCTTTTAGTTATTATAATTGGGACCTCCTCCTCATTGTTTGGAGTCTTGATTGATGAGTTAACTTGTTGGTTGGGCAAGATTAGACCGAATTTTGCGCGTCCAAACATCGTTTTTTGTGCTCTTTTCACTCAAATCAGATCCATCTCTCTCTTTTTGACCATTTCTCAGTACTCTCTCTCTCTCTCTCTCTAACTTCTCTTTTCTCTCTCTTCTATATAAACTCTCACATTTTCTTTGATCTACAAAGATCAAGCAAGATTTTGATACTAGTTCCTTATACAAAAATGATGAGTGCCTCAAGGGCTACATTTCGACTGGTGAAGATCAAATTCCGATGAAGTTGATTTTTAGAGTTTTTTCCTTTTTTTTTGTTTGAGGTAAGGATTTCTTTGCTTCTTTTCAATACCTCATTATAGATAGACATGTGGGTATTTTTGAAAAGCATGTAATGAGGGTTAAGATTTTATGATCTAGAGTTAAATCTTGTGTTTTATTGTGAATATATGAGATTGTAATGTTTGAGGAATATGTTTAAGAGGATTAGAGTAAAAAAACCCTAATTAATTGTTTATGGGTTATGAGAAAGAAGAGAAAATTGGTGATTTGATTTTATTTGAACCATAAGGGGTATTGTATATTAAAAATGTGAAAATGGGTATGTAAGACAATAAAGAAAGTTATCATGAATTTGATTTTTGTTAATTGTTATTTATGGTTTTATAATTGTTAGGTTGTAATAATTGTCAAAAAAATAGAATTTCAAAGAAATAAAAAGGGTATTGGTAAATGTTGTGTATTGAAAGATTTGTGAATTAGTTAATCTCGTTTATGAGGGTTGTGATGAAAAATCCTAAATCCTTTGGGTATTTATTTTTTTGAGAGATGTGATTAATTTGTGTTACATATGTGTTGGATTATGAAAATAAATTACTAGTTGAGTTTTGATAATTAATGAGAAAGATGTGATGATTTGTTGTGGGAATTGGGAGTTTGGAGAGAAGGGAAAATAAATTTTGGAAATCAATAAAACATTTATATACTTTTGTGAAATGAGAAGTAAGAGGAGTTGACGATTTTTTTTTCTTTCTTTAAAACAAGTGAATAATTATATTCGTAACGAATTACTACTGGTTGAACCAAATTTGAATATTTTGAATTGAATCTTAAAGAAGGGATGATAGTGATGGAAGAGACTTTAATTATGAGTTTTGAAAACGACGTGAATTGGAGGTTGAATTAATTGGAGTTGAAAGATGAAAATTATGTAACGTATAAATGTTGATAAAATCTAAATCAAGCGGATGAAATTGAATTCATGATAGACTTGGTACCTGTTGTTTATGAGATTGTGTCCTTGGCCATCAGTAGAGGATGGTATTGACGTTGTTGAATAATTTGTGAAATTTGGAATAATGTGCCAATTGTTGAGTTGAATGAAAGTACGCATTGATATGGGTTCCTCTCCCTTTCGGATTTGCGCTTGGTAAAGTTTGGCTCTTTGACATGAGTTATTCTTCCCTTCGGTTCACGCCCTATAAAATGTGAATGGGTTCATCTCCCCTTCGGCTCAATGACTGGTAAAGTTTGGCACTTTGAAATGGGTTCCTCTCCTGTCTGGCTTGCGCATGGTAAAGTGAGTTATGGTGGTTATGGCTTGACAAAACCGGGGTCCGTTATGTGTTAATTACGCGTAGTGTATCTTCATACTTGTGTTGTGATGAGGAGAAATACTTTATTGGTTTTCCGTGCTTGTGAGAGCTAAAATATGGTAATGTTTGTTGACGCATCTATGGTTGCTTATATATACATGTATTTGTGAACGTTCATTTTACATTTGTACTTAAGGCCATAATATATGGTAATTGTCACTGTAGTCGTAATGAGTTGGAATGTAGGACGAATATATTGCTTAGATCGATCTTAGGAGATCGTGATAATGTGATGAATGGTTGAGATTTCTTTAAATGCAAATGAAAAGTTTTTAAAGGTAAGAATTGGTCTTTGTTTTATGTTATGTCAAAGAGGATTTTTTGAAAATTTGTATTTATGTAAGAATATTTTGAAGTATGAAATGTCACACTTCTTATATATATATTTATATACGTGGAGCATTCATGATCATATCTATATATATGTTGTTATTGTTTAGGATTATTGAGATTCTTAATGGACCTTTGTGTTCATCGTACGTTACTAATCATTTTTTTTCAAATATGGAGTAAAGAGTCGCTCGAGATTTGAAATGTATTAATTGTTGGCCATGGAGCGTTTTCAATGCAGGCAAAACGCCAATGTGTTATAAAAAGGATTAATCAGTTTTATATATTTCTTTATTTTGTAATTGACAACGTAACGCCTATGGGCCTATATTGTATTTCATTACATGTACACAAGAGAAGATATTATAATTTATTTCTTCCTAAATATTCTTGATATTTATTATTATTGAAATGGACTAATCTAATATATATATATATATAACACATTACCCAAGTAATAAAAGTCGGGCGTTATATACTTTCTAAACACTAAAATCTTGAGAAGTCATAATCACATTCATATTCTCTTCAAAACTAGCGGTAACCCGTGTTATGCATGGAAATTGGAAATGTATAAGTTAAATAATTTATTATACTCATTTTTGTATTATAAAATATAAAATTCTTATAAATTTAAAATATAATAGGGAGTTATAACTAACAAATATTTTGAATATGATAACTATCTAATACCTAAGTTCATACATTCATTTTTTCCATCAATTTTTCATTTGGAACATTGATTATAAAATTATCTTAGTCCAAGTAGGTCATGTAACAGCATGAACTATATTTCTATCGAACATTATTCTAGCTTTAAAAACAAATAATGTAAAAGTGGATACCATTACAAATAATATAAAAATGTAAAAATTAATACTACTACAAATAATGTAAAAATGTTCAAAGGCCCCTTTAAAGAAAACATCAAAAAAAATGCCCCCACTACATATATATATAGGCATACGAAGAGAATAAAATTCATCAAAACCCTAAAATCCTACAATTGCCTAACCAATTATAACGTTGTCGATAGTTGAATGTAACTCGAATCTTAAACGTAGAGTTTGAACAAAACTTTATACCCAATATGCAAACACTAAAAAACTCGATGGCATGTTAAAATATATAGCTAAAGTGTGAAGCATTTGAAAAATAAGATAGAAATGAATTTGAAGATAATTATTAGATTAGAGATTAAAATAAATTAAAAAAAAGGATCATACAAAAAATATAATAAAAATAAAGTTGGAGATAATGATAGGATTGGGGATACCAAAAAACATATTAAAAAGGAAGAAATAAGAAATAAAGAAAAATGAAAATATTGGAGAAGAATAAGATAAATAAAAAATAAATAAAAAGAGATAAGGAGTCTTCGATAATAAAAAGATTTTAAAAGTTAAAAATTTAAAATAAAAACAATAGTAAGAGAAAAAAAATAATTCTTATTGGAGAAAAATAAGGATGAAAAATTAAAAACATAACTTTGAGAGAGCAACATGTAAGAAATAGAATCTTAACTCTACGTAAGAATTGAGTATGGAGACTTTAAAAATTTTAGAGAACACACTATATTTGCTTATATATATAGTATAGATATATACATAGGTAAAAAGATAGATATCAAATCTAATTTGAAAAGTAAAGATAAAAGTAAAATAAAAATCCTACAAAAAAAAGAAAAGAGAAATGTAGGAATTCGATTGTTGATAATCAAAATTTTAAAAAGATAAAATATTTATGAGAGATTACGTATGAGTAAAAGATAATTTAATTTTGTTTGTTATATCAAAATAAAGGCATATATATTTTATTAAATAGTAGCAAAATAAATTTACTTTTTTAATAAAGTTGTAATAGAATAAAATATATTTAATTTTTAAATTGCATGCTTGATGATGATTTTTTCAAAAAAAAAAAAAAAAAAAACACTGATAGAAAATTTTAAAATTGATGGTAGTCAATTGTTATCATTATAGCTTACAGAAAGAACTTTGGATAAAATCATGGATAGCCAATAAAAAATCAACACTTAGCATTAAATTTTGCAAAAATTAAAAAAAAATCAAAATTCAAAATAAAGTATTGGAATTCCTCTAATCATATAATTAGACATTTTAGTTAATTTTAAAATTTAAATGTTAAATCCAGTAAGATTATGCCATGTGGGTTAATTCAAAATTTAGATAATACACTAATAGATTTGAACCATTTTTTTTAATATTATTAAAAATTCAAAAATTTAAATTCGGTATGTTTAGATAGAATTTAAACATTTTAAAATTTTAAAATTAAATATTGTTAGATGTACATATCACTTTAAGCCAAATATATTTTTTATTTTTAAAAATTTTAAAATTGAGAAATTGTGTTTAAGGTTTTGAAGCTGTTTTTTGTGTGTGTATTTAACTGGATGTATATTGGTTGTAGATGATTGGGAGAGCTTGAAGGAGCAAATGTGAGATTAACTCTATGCATAGCTGATCTTCTTGATTTCGAGAGTTTACCTGAAACTATTAATGGGTGTGATGGTGTGACAACCCTCACTATTGTTTACTGATAACACCACTGATTACTGCTAAATTGAGACTGATCATGATAAGTAATTGAATTGACTGAAAATCTGAACTAATTGATTGAGTGTGTTAGTTAAATGTATTTCTATCTGTTTGACTATTAAATGATCTGTTCGTGTTTTATGTTTTAAACTGCAAATTGAAGGCCTTATCAGCGGCCAAATCTGAAATTGATTAATGTTTTATGCTCGTTAGAATTTATGTAATTTTATGGTATATTTAATTGAAATGTGATTTGGTATGATTAAATTAGATTTAATAAAGCTAAATTACAAGAGTTGGACTTAATTGCCATTTTGCCATTAGTGGGCTTTGCTAGACAATTGTTTAGTCTTGACTTATCTATGCTATACATCATCCTTGTTCATTTGTGAGAGACCAAAACCGACTTGAGTGAGAGAGTGAGAGAAATTGGGTTTAACTTGAAGGTTTTGCTTGGAAATTATAGGAATTGAAGAGTAATTTGCTTATTGAGCTCCCTTAGCTTGCATTCAAGACCTAAGGTAGGACATTTACCTTCTTGTTTGTGAATTCAAGTTAATTGTTGCATGGTTCATGGTAAATAGGAGCTTAAGATCATAAATTGGTTGTAGATTGTTGAATAAAGGCTTAATTCATGCATGTATGTGCATAGTCTTACATTTTGAGGTTGTTCTTCATGAAATTCCACATGCATGTTCATATCTTGAGCTTAGTCCATGAATTCCTCATGTTTTTGAAAGGATTGGCTTATTTGTTCTTGAATTAGAAGCTTTGTAGTTGATTTAATTCATACATGTTATGTTTTACATCATGTTCATGGAATTTGTTACAAATTGTGTTTTAATTGAACTACCTTTGGGCTTTGATTTCTCAAATTGATCTTCAAAACATGTTATACTATGAGTTTATAAGTGTTTTCCAGAAAATTAGCCCAAAAGGATCGAATTTGATGCATTGGAGTTGAGTTTTGAGCTTGAGGTTCAAATCTGGAAATTCCAGATTTTGGACTCACGCTCAGTTCTACGCTCGAGCGTAATCCTTGTGTTCATGCAGTCCGCACGAGCGAGGAAAGTGGCGCTCAAGCGTAAAATGCGTATATCCAGTACTTTGCATGTGTTTACAGTCCGCTCGAGCGAGGACTTGTGTCTCACGCTCGAGCGTATATCGAGCGCCCGTCGAGCGTGATTTTTGTGCATCCAGTACTTTTACTGTAGCTTGCAGACCGCTCAAGCGACGGAAGTTACGCTCGAGCGAAGCTCATTTGTCTGCATGTCCACTCGAGCGTAGAAAGCCACACTCAAGCAAGACCCCTGTTTTTTGAAAATTCTGAAAAGTGTTTTAAAGTGCATCTTTGCATCCTCATTCCATCCTAGACATTCCTAGGCCTAGTTTAAGGCATCTTAATGAGGATATTGATGTAGAACCACACCGAGTCAAGATAGGGATTAAGTTATTATTTCCCAACTGTGTAGCTTAGTGTGTGTTCATTCTATAATTGTGTAGGGTTGGCATCCGAGGACGCGTACTAGCTTATTTGTAGCCCAGAACTCTGTGAGTAACAATGTTGTAAAGATATGTTCAATTGAGATTGTTTTCTGAACAATGATTGTACTGCTTTATGAAATGACATTGTTTACTGAATGAATGTTTGTCCTATTTGTGAGCTGTATTCATGGCATCCATAGCAATTTACTGTTACTAAATTGTTACTGCTACTGTTACAGAGATCTCTGTTGGTTTTCATGTTTGGAACCATTACTGATGGCCATCATTGACTGCTCAGTCTGTTAAGACCTACTGTACTGTTTTGCTATTGGATGTACCACATATGACTATTCTAGCTTCTGAATAACTGTTATGGCATGAGATATAAGCCACAAACTGAATGACTGATATACTGACAAATGACTGTTTTTAATACTGAAAGGACATTCATTCTTAACCTCTTTATGCATATGTTATTCACTGGGCTTTAGCTCACTGCTCATATATATATGTAGGTGTACAGGCACCGGACCGTTGCTAGAAGCGTCAGGGTAAACTCCAGTTTTGTCGAGCCAACCACTGTGCCTCACTGAGAGGTTCCAAATCCTTCAAGCTAGGGCTTTTGGGGTGTTTTAGTTTTCTCTTTTTTTTTTTTGTATCTGTTTTGTAATTACTGCATAGACTGAATGATATCGTACTGTACTGTTATGGTAGGGATTTGGTTCCTAACCTAATTTTCTGTATATGTATGTATAGTACTGTTTGTTTTGAATGTGTATATGTTTAAAAAGCTTTTTGCATACAGACTGTCACAGCTCATTGGACATCTTTTATTACTGTTTTGGCTTCCGCCAGCCCTTGTACTCTGTATTACTGTCTTACTATTAAGCAGGCCTTCGGTAATCTCGGATTACTGGCCGATTACGGTGCTAAACCCATAGGGGCGGGTTTGGGTCATGACAGATGGTGTGATAGATATGAGATAAAAAAAAAATTAAATTCAAGATTTGATGAGTTTCAAATCTGATTAAATTGAAGAACAAATGCAATTCACAATTTTTATTTTTATTTTTTTTAAAAGCAAGCCCAAATCATACAAAATGTAATAATGAAGATGATGAAAAGATGTGTAAATGAATTGAAAAATATTAGGAAAAAATATACACCTATAAAAGTAATAGACATTGGAAAAATACATATAAAGTAGGAAATAATATTAGGATCATAAAAATGGAGAAAATGAAAAGATGTGTAGATGAATTGAAAAATATTAGAAAAAATATATATGCACACAAAGTAACAAACACTAAAAAAATACATATAAAGTAAAAAATAATATTACATTGACCTTGTAATGATTTTCACAGATCATCAAACTTGCAAAATATAACAATCGAGCAGATGAATTATTTTGAGAAAAGATAGGTAGATGAGAGAATGACTGAATGTAATAATTGAAAAGATGAAAGATATGTAGATAAATTGAAAAATATTGGCAATATATATATACATACAAAAGTAATAAACACTAAAAAATGCATATAAAATAAGAAATAATATTAGGAGTATAAAAATGGAGAATATGAAAAGATGTGTAGATGAATTGAAAAATATTAAGAAAGAGAAATATATACACACAAAGTAACAAACACTAAAAAAATACATATAAAATAAGAAATAATATTACAGTGACCTTGTAATGATTTTTCCAGATTATCAAACTTACAAAATGTAACAATGGAGAAGATGAGTTATTCTGAGAAATAAAAGATGGATAGATGAGAAAATGATTGAATTTGATTGGAATAAATTGAATAGAGGTGTGTGTGTGAAAGTTATAGGAGTTTCGGGTTTTTTTTTTTTTTTTTATTAAATTGAGATTGAGAGTGATATAGATATTATTGTAGGTGATAGATATGAATGAATATTTTATTATTGGGAGATAAATATTATTGTTGGTGATGGATATGGATGAATATTTTAATATTTTATATTTTATATAGGGTGAGAGAGAGTGAAAAGACTTAAAGAACGAAAAGAGAGGTGAAAGATAGTGCCATGTAATATTTTTTTTCTTTCAAAATTATAAAAATTTATGATTCAAATTTTAAAACTTTTTAACTTAACAACTATATTTGGTTATATATGTAAATAATATAGATATAGATTCACATGTCATCCAAAGCATTACTATAGGACACGGCATGAATCATACCTAAAAGATACATGCACGTTGTTTGGCAATTGGTTTTAAGTTATTATTATTATTATTATATCTTAGAGGGTAGATTGCTGGTACCTACTACAACGGGTTATTATTTACGGCGTTAGGATCCTCTGGAGTGGTAATCCTACAGTGATCTCCTAAAGTGGTCCATCTAAGGGCTGATATTAAGCCTCACCAAAACGACGTCGTTTTGGTGAGCAATTTCAAAAAAAAAAAAAAAAAAAAACAGAGTTCAAATATTTCGAATTGTTCCTGTGAAGCATTACAGAGAGAGAGAGAAGAAACTGAGAATAAGGACTTTGAAAAAACAGAGTGAGAGAGTGACAAGAAGATAATCCCACCTCTGTGGATCTGTGCTTGTAGTTGTATTTTTTCCTAACAAGTTATTGGGCATCAAATTGAAGAGAGAAGGCATGGAGGTGGGCTTTGGAGGAAGAAAATACTGTAATTGGCATTGGAGAGAAGGCATCAAGTTATGAGTTTATCTTCTTCTCTCTCTCTTCTTGTCTCCTCTCTTTTGGTAGCTTGGGCATCAGATTGAAGAGAGAAGGCATGGAGATGGGTTTATCTTCTAAATAGGATATATTCACAAAAAAATCCAAAGAAATCAAAAGGGAATATATATATATATATATCATATATCCATAGAAATCCAAAGAAAACCCAGCTCGAAAAATCCAAAGAAATTAAAATAAATAAAAAAATAAAAAGAAATATTCACAAAACCCAGCTCCTATATAGGATATTATATATATATATATATTCACAATGTATGAACACAACACAAATCAGAGAAAAAAAAAAGAAAAGAAAAGTGAAACTGTTGGAGTATGGCAGGGAAGACGTCGGCGGTGGAAGTGGCAGCGGCGGCGGCAGACGTCGGGGTGAGAAAGGGCGGGGTGGGCGGCTGCTCCTCTCTCTCCTCTCTCAGTCCTTTTCTCTCTCTCTCTCTTCTCTCTATCTCTTCCCAGAAACTGAGTGAAAAATGAAATTTTGATTTTTTTTTTTTTTTTTCAATTTACTCACCAAAACGACGTCGTTTTGGTGAGGATTAATATCAACCCTTGGATGAACCACTTTAGGAGATCATTGTAGGATTTATACTTCAGAGGATCCTGACGCTTATTTACGAGGGGCACGAGACTCTCTTAGGTCTCATTTGTTTTAGGAGATAGAATGGAAAGAATTGATAGTGAGAAGATTATTAGTGAGGAATTGAATAATAAAAAAATAAAAAATATATAAAATAAATATTATATTTAAAAAAAATTCCTAATATATAAAAAATAAAAAATTTCTAATCTCTTCAATATTTTCTAAATACCATCTCTACCTCCTCCTTACCAATCCCCCTTCCAAGGATATTAATAATACCAAGGGACTAATAGTCCCAAGGCTATCTCTGCAAACAAACAAAGGCATTAGTAATACCTTGGTATTACTAGTCCAATACCCTCCCTATAGCCTAAAACAAATGGGGCCTTAAAGAGAACATATTTCATGTATACCTACAAATGGTGACATCACTTTGTATTATTTTTAAGGGTTATTTTGTATTCAATGTCTTTGTGTGAGTGATTTTCTGATCACATGCCCGTTTAGTAATCAACTGAGAAGCACCGGCAGAATAGATGGCTTCAGCTAACCTGTAACAGAAAGCAAAGGCTCCGGCGGTGGCTCTTCCACCCGGGGCACTCCGACGATCAAATCAGTATATCTTTCAAAGATAAATCAAGTGCTAAACTCACTACCAAAGCATAAAAATTGTGTACCTTAGATCCACGGAGGTGCCTCTCTTTTATAATTTACTTAATCCCAATCCCACCAGAGCCTGACTTCTATGGACTCCAATTAAATACTTATTTTGGACTCTTCAAGAAATAAAGATATACTCTCTAAGAGCTTTATCCTTATCTTTGGCTAAGTTTCCTCTTCATTCTAGGACTCTTGTTCCCTTATCTCTTATCCGCTTATCTCGGATTTCGATATCTCGGAGATAACCTCGGCCTTTGCCGAGATCACCTCCGGCGTCATGA
>NW_021025105.1:2066671-2080980 GCF_004153795.1 Camellia sinensis
AAGAGAGAGATCGCTCGGAAGGCGCACTCCCAGCTCGAGCGTAACTGTATAAGTAACTGGAAGAGATATGGGTTGAAATCTCCGCTCGACGCCGCCTCCCCCGAGCTTGGAGACATGACTCCGCTCGGCGCCTATCCTCCCGCTCGAGCGGTCTGTAAAACAGTGCAGAGAGATGCTTGGGTTTGCTTCGGATCCACGCTCGAGCGTATAACTTTCCGACTTTCCCCCGCTCGAGCGGAAAGTGCGAAATCTGGAAACCCAGATTGCAGCTCCAAGCTCAAAACTCAAGTTTAAATGATCAAAACGCGATCCCTCTGGGTCATTTTCTGGAAAACCTAATAAACACAATGGAATAACTGATTCAAGCTCAATTTGAGAAATCAAAGCCCAAGGGTGTTTAATTCAGAACCCAATTTTCAAAGTATTTTCCAAGGGAATGGGAAACAATCTTCAAACATGACATGCATGAGTTTTAAACGCAAATTAAAGCTCCAAAGCTTGATCAAATGAGCTCATTTCTTTCAAACCAGTTGGAAACATGGTCTATAACAATCAATATGAGCATGCATGCACAATGTATGTAATTCAACCTCAAAATGCAACAAATAACCAAACATGCATGCAAGAAATGATCTTCAATCCATATTAATGAACCACATCATTGACTTTAGCTCTTCAAATTAACATGAAATCATGCAAGAACTAGCTCAAAACACATCAAGTAAAAGGTTGAGTTCTCTTACCTTAGAGCCTCAATTACAAGTGTAAGGAACCAACAAAGCAACAATCAACCTTCAATTACTCTAAGTTGCTTAAAAACAAATCTCAAAAACTACACCAAACTCTCACTCTCTCTCTCCTAAATTCGGGCTAGAACAAGAAGAAATGGCTGAGCAAATGTGTTTTGATTCAAGTAATAAAGGCTCAAGTGTGTTTATTTGAGATAGTGGCCCCACTCAAGGGCATAACGGTAAAAATAATCCAACTCTTTAAATTAGCTTATTTTAATCTAATTAATCAATACCTAATCAATTTTCAGATAATTGTACAATAAAATCACATAAAAGTTACGAGCGGTACAGAAAACACTAATCGGTTTCATCGATCGGCCGCCGATTAAGGCCGTTCAATTAGCAGTTTTAAACACTAATACGAAACAGATCAATAATAAACAATCAACGATAGAATGCAGTTCAAAACAGATGTATTCATTCAATTCAGTTTTCATTTCGGTCAGTCAGTTCAAGTACTTTAGTCGTTCAAATTATAGTCATTATCAGTTCCATTTCGCAGTAATCAATGATTAACGGTAAATCATTCGTCATTAATCAGTAAACAGTATGAGGGTTGTTACATCTCCCCTCCTAAAGAGTTTAGTCCTCTAAAACTCGAGTTACCTTCATGTCTGGAAGAAAACCAATGGGGGGGGGATTCAGTGGAAACAGTATCAGATTATGTTTGGCCATGTCTCTTTCCTTTCCCAAGTGGCGATACACGCCACCGTGGTTTTGGCCAGTCACTTCACTAACGGGATCTCTCTTTGTCCTCAGTTTCTTGATTCGTCTGTTTACAAATCTGTATAGGCGTCTCCCGTAAGTGTAGTCATCACTCAACACTATTCCGAAGCAGCTTCAATCACATCGGAAGGGATCCGGAGGTATCTCTCAACATGGAAATGTGGAAGACGTTTATGCATATGCTCCATTTCAAGGAGGAAGCGCACTTGATACGCCACTGGATTGATTTTCTCAAATGATCTCATATGGTCCGACGTATCTCGGTGCTAACTTTGCCTTTGACTCCAAAACGAGTCTGGCCTTTCATTGGTGTCAATTTTCACACAAAAACGTGATCACCCACTTCATACTCTCTGTCCCGTCTTTCTGACATCCTGCATAACTTTTCTGTCTACTCTGTGCAGTTTTCAGTCTTTTTGCTGTATCAGTTTCAGCTTTTTCAGTTGTTTTCATACACAATCTCGGCCCAAGCCAAAGGCCCATCTCCACTTCTGCCCAGCAATTGGAGATCTCATTTCTGCCAATACAAAAATTTTTGCCCCCTCCCCCAAAAAAGGGGCCCGCCAATTACAAAATACTCCCGAATTGGGTTTTAAAAGCCTGTTTTGGGTTTTGTTTTAGGCGAATTCAGCTAAGGGCAAATGAATTTCCCAGTTTCCTGAAAATCAAGGACACACATTCTTCAAGTAAATCCTCCAGAGTTTGGATGGGCCCTTTCTGACTGTCCACGTCTGAGGATGGTAGGCACTACTCATGCCTCAATTCATACCCAATTGCAGTCTGTAGACTCTTGCAACCTCGATGTAACTCGATTCCCTGTAAGAAACAATAGACACAGGCACTCATGCAGTCTTAACAATTTCATCAATATAGATAAAAGCCGAATTGTCCCGACATTATAGAATTGTCTTGACGGTAAAGAAGTGAAGCAGATTTGGTAGTCTAAAATCAACAAATAAACCCAATTGAATCCAACCTGCTTTTCTGACGAGGTAATCCAACGATAAATCCATCGTGATACTGCCTCCCCATTTTCCACTCTGGTATGGCTAGAGGTTGCAATAAGTCCGGCAGGGGTCGTTGATGTTCAGCTTTTGGACCTGTTGGCAATGAAAGAACATTTGGATACAAAATCAGCAATTTCCTTTCTTCATTCCCGCCACCGAAATTCTGTTTCAGATCTTTGGTAACATTTTCGTATTCCCCGGATGGAATAGACATTTTCGAATTGTGGGCCTTCTGCAAACTTTCTTTCAGTTCAGTATCAATTTTGGTACACACAGTCTTTCTTTGAAATTTCAGTACATTTTCTCAATTTGAATCCAGGTCATCGGTTTGGATTCCTTATCCTCGATTGATCTCTTCAAGAAATCATCCAGTTCTGTTTCCTTTAATCTCTTCAATAGTAGCGCGGTTGAGCAGAAATAGCAGCTAAGGTTCCACCTTGTTCTCGTAAAACAATTTCGATTTCAGAATTTTTCAAGGTCACAAAGCAACTCTTTCTGTCCTGTAAGCAAACAGGCTAAGTTTCCAATCGTATTTTCCGCTCAAATGCATCGGCAAACGGTATTGGCTTTTCGCCGATGGTACAGTATATGAGGTCATAATCTTTAATCAGTTCGAGCCATCTCCGTTGTCCTCATGTTCAGTTCTTTCTGTGTGAAGAAATACTTTAAAGCTCTTGTGGTCGTGTATAACTTCACATTCACCCCGTAGAGTAGTGACGCCAGATTTCAGTGCAAAAACTACGGCACAGCAAGTTCCAGATCATGGTCGGTAAGTTCTTTCATGTGGTCTTCGTTGTCGGGAAGGCATAAGCAATAACCTCCATTCTGCATTAAAACACATCCCAAACCCTTATGAGAAGCACACTAAATACAGTATAACCATCCGTACCTGATGTAAAGTTAAAACTGGTGCAATCACAAGTCGAGTTTTCACTCCTGGAAACGCAGATTCTCTTTGGTCAGTCCAGTCAAATGATGTCCCTTCTGAGTTAACCGAGTCAATGGTAGAGCAATTTTGGAGAAATCTTGACAAATCTCTGTAATATCCAGCCAATCCCAAAATCTTCGGACTTTCAGTCACAATTTGTTGGTCTAAGCCAGTTCACCACACAGCTCAATTTTCTGCGGATCAACAGAAATCCCGTCGATTGTAAATAAGCCCAAAAAACATAACATGGTCAAGCCAGAATTCCAAATTTAGACAGTTTAGCATACAGTTTCTGTTCTCTTATGTTGCAGGGCAAGTCTCGATGATGTTCATGTTGTTCTACACTTTCGGAGTAAATCAATATGTCATCGATAAATACAACAATAAAGTCGTCAAGGTAATGGTTTAAAAATTCTGTTCATGAGGTCCAATAAAAGCAGCTGGTGCATTCGTGACTCCAAAAGGCATAACTAAAAATTCATAATGTCCATACCGTTCGTTCTAAAAGCAGTTTTATCAATGTCTTCTGGTTAACCTTCAGTTGATGAATACCCCGATCTGAGATCAATCTTAGAAACACTTGTGCACCCTGTAACTGATCAAATAAGTCATCAATCGCGGTAATGGGTATTTATTCTTACAGTTACCTTATTCAGTTCACGGTAGTCATGCACAGTCTCAAGTGAGCCATCTTTCTTTTTGACAAACAAAACAGGAGCACCCCATGGCGAAGTGCTGGGTCTGATGAACTTTTTGTCTAACAGTTCTTGCAGTTGCACTTTCAACTCCTTCAGTTCAATTGGAGCCATTCGGTAAGGAGCTTTCGAACTGGCTGTGTTCCGGGAATCACATCCACGGTGAATTCAATCTCCATGTCAATCAAATCCCCTGGCAAATTCTCTGGAAAAACGTCTGGGAATTCTCTGACTATAGGAATACAGCTTATATTAACATTAACATCAGTAGATACAGTTAATACAGAACACATATACCTTTTACATCCCTTTCTAATCAGGTTTAATAGCTTTCACAGACGAAATCAGATACGGAGGAGGTACTACTCCACTCCATTAAACAACAAATTTAGGCAAACCGGTGGACGAAAAAACAACTTGCTTGGTCCACACAGTCAATATGGCATGATATTTTTGTAACCAATCCATCCCCAATATTTCGTCAAAATGATCAATGTTCAATAATGGCAGTAAATCAATAAACAGATGCATATCCCCAACAATGATTTACAATGCAGGGTACATATAAGCACATGTCATGGATCCCCCTACGGGTGATGATAAAGCTAGCAGATAGTTCATAGGTTCTAAGGGTCTATTCAATTTCCGTGAAAAAGCATGCGACACGTATGGATGCGTAGACCCCAGAATCCATCAGTACATATGCATTTTGAGTACAGATAGAGAGAATACCTGAACAAAAGGACGGTCTCGGTATTCTGCACATCTCCCGGTACTAGTGCGAACACTCGGCCTTGCCTCACAGGCTCTTTCCCGGTAGCTTTAGGGTTAGGCTTGGTGAGCTTTGATACTGCTGCGCTTGGTGCAGCTTTACCACCTGGCTTGTGGAGCAGAGGGGCAGTCTTTAACCATGTGGCCCACTTCCACACCGGTAACAAGCTCTAGATATCTGTAGCAGACCCCCTTTGTGCTTTTTGCCACACTCAGGACAGGGTGGTATAAATCCACTCCCCTGACTGGGGCTAAGTTGTCAACCCGTATTCTGTTTCTGTTGGCTGGGTTGTGCTTGCCTTTCTTGAATTTGAAACACTGCCTTTTACAATGCCATTCAGTTGTTGTGTTTCAGATTGCTTCACCGCTGCAATGTTCGACTCGGCCATCAAATGCTCGGGTCGAGAACACCCACAAAAGTCGGTTAATTTCAAAACATTTATCCGGTCAAGTATTGCCACATTAAGGCCACCTTCAAATTTCTGGCCTTCTTATACTCAGTATCCACCATAATGCGGTGCATAGGGCAAGTTCAGTAAATTTTGGTTTCATATTCTGCAACGGACTTGTCCCTGCTTCAACTGTTCAAATTAGTCACTTTCCTATCCCTAACACACTGAGGGAAATACTTTTTCCAAAAGAAGGACTCCTTGAACTGAGCCCAAGTCATAACAGTATTTGTATCACGGATCAACATCCACCACCTTCTAGCCTCTTCTTGAAGAGTGAAGGTAGCTAACAATACCTTGTTCGCTTCCGAGCACGGAAAACACTTCAAATAATTTCTCTGTTTCCAGAACCCAAGCTTCAGCTTTTAGCGGTTCAAGGCCTCCCTGAAAGGATGGCGGTTTCATTTGCTGAACTTCTGGTAAGAGCAATTATATCCCATCATTCACATTCACATTAGGTTCCGGTTCAGCCGAGGAGGGGAGGTGGGGGGCGGTTGGTTCTGTTGTTGTTCAAGTCTAGCAGTTATCAGTTCGATTATTCTTTCCATTCTTTCCATTCTTGCCTCAGTAGATGAGGACTCAGGTTCATTTGCATTGTCCATTTCACTATAGCCAGTTATACACAGTTTTAAACATAAGCAGTCATTTGTTTAACAGTTTAACACATTAGCAGATATTCAGTCATAACATAACCACACACTTTTCAAGTTCATGAGATGCCCTAAATAACTTTTCTAGGACACCCTATAGCTCATTTGGAGCAACGTGTGTGCGGTATAACTCGTGGTAAGTATCGCTCTGATACCACTCTGTCACGACCCAAACCCGGCCCTATGGGTTTAGCACGTAACCGCAGTAATCCGAGATTCCGAAGGCCTGCTGAACAGTAATACAGTAAAACAGAGTACAGGGCCTGGCGGAAGCCATACAGTAAATAAATAGTGTCCATTGAGCTGTGACAGTCTGTATGCGAAAAGGCTTTTCATATATTCACACATAAACAGTACAGAACAGTATGTACAATATTCACATCCATTCAACTAGGGACTCAATCCTACAGAACAGTACAGAAACATTCCGTCTGTACAAAAACAGTACGGTCTATACAAAACAGTAAACAAGTACAGAAGGGGAAAAAACAGACAAACACCCCAAGCCATAGCATGGCAACTCGGAACCTCGCACGTGAGGCACAAAGGCTGGCTTGACAAACTGGAGTAACCCTGACGCCTCTAGCTGCGGTCTGGTGCCTGTACACCTACATATATATATGAGCAGTGAGCTAAAGCCCAGTGAATAACATAAAGCGTAAAGAGGTTTAGAATGAATGTCCTTACAGTAATGAAAACAGTTCAATTCAATCAGTATTTCAGTCGTTCAGTACAGTAAACAGTCATATGTGGTACATCCATTAGCATAACAGTAACAGTAGGTCTTGAAAGACCGAACAGTAATGATGGCCATCAGTCAGTAACAGTAGTGGCTCCACGAGGGAACACGACAGAGAATTCTGTCGCAGTAAAGCAGTAACAGTAAACAGTAGGTACTAAGGATGCCACAAGTACAGTTCAGAAATAAAGGACATACATTCATTCAGTAAATAATACCAGTTCAGTTAACAGTTCAGTCAGTATTCAAAAGATAGTCAGTTGAACATATCTTACACAATTGTTACTCACAGAGTTCTGGGCTACAGTATGCTAGAGCGGTGTCTCTCCAGTGCCAACCCTACACAGTTCACAGGTTGGACACACCTAGCCTAAGCTACACAGTTGGGAAATATCATAACTTAATCCTAATTTGCCTTGGTGTGTTCTACAACGATATCCTCATAAAGATGTCTTAAACTAGGCCTAAGAAGCCTAGGATGGATGAGGATGCAAAAATGCACATTTAAAAAGCGTTTTCAGAAAACAGAGTCCGCTCGAGCGTCATGCAACAAAGGTCACGCTCGAGCGTAAAACTTTACCGCTCGAGCGTACTGTAAAAGTACTGGATGGGTGAAATCTCCGGCTCGACGCCCCGCTCGAGCTTGAGACATGACTCACGTCGAGCGGCCCTATCCTCGCGCATCGAGCGGTCTGTAAAACAGTGTAGAGAAGATGCTGGTTGCTCGGATTCCACGCTCGAGCGTAAACTTCCCCGCTCGAGCGGAAGTGCGAAATCTGGAAAACCCAGATTGCACCTCCAAGCTCAAACTCAGTTTAAATGCATCAAAACGGCTGATCCTCTTGGGGCTCATTTTCGGAAAACTCTTATAAACACATGGAATAACATGATCAAAGCTCAATTTGAGAAATCAAAGCCCAAGGGTGTTTAATTCAAACCCAATTTCAAATCATTTTCCAAGAACAATCTTCAAAACATGACATGCATGAGTTTTAAACCAAATTAAAGCTCCAAAGCTTGATCAAATGAGCTCATTTCTTTTCAAACCAGTTGGAAACGGTCTATATACAACAAATATGAGCATGCATGCACTAATGTCCATGTAATCAACCTCAAAATGCAACAATACCAACATGCATGCAAGAAATGATCTTCAATCCATCATTAATGAACCACATCATGACTTAGCTCTTCAAATTAACATGAATCATGCAAGAACTAGCTCAAACACATCAATAAAGGTTGAGTTCTCTTATCTAGAGCCTCAATTACAAGTGTAGGACCACAAAGCAACAATCAACCTTCAATTCTCTAAGTTGCTTAAACCAAATCTCAAGAACTACACAACTCTCACTCTCTCTCTCTAAATTCGGCTAGAACAAGAAGAAATGGCTGAGCAATGTGTTTTGATTCAAGTATAAGGCTCAAGTGTGTGTATTTGAGATAGTGGCCCACTCAAGGGCATAACGGTAAATAAGTCCAACTCTTTAATTAGCTTATTTAATCTAATTTAATCATACCTAATCAATTTTCAGATAATTGTACAATAAAATCACATAAATTACGAGGGTCACAGAACACTAATCGGTTTCAGATTCGGCCGCCGATAAGGCTTCAATTAGCAGTTTAAACACTAAAATACGAACAGATCAAATAAACAATCAACAGATAGAATGCAGTTCAAATAGATGTATTCATTCAATTCAGTTTCAATTTCGGTCAGTCAGTTCAGTACTTTAGTCAGTTCAATTATCAGTCATTATCAGTTCCATTTCGCAGTAATCAATGATTAACGTAATCATTCGGTCATTAATCAGTAAACAGTATGAGGGTTGTTATACCCGTGTCCTGGTCATGACGCCGAGGTGATCTCGGCAAGGCCGAGGTTATCTCCGAAGATATCGAAATCCGAGATAAGCGGATAAGAGATAAGGAACAAGAGTCCTAGAATGAAGAGGAAACTTAGCCAAAGATAAGGATAAAGCTCTTAGAGAGTATATCTTTATTTCTTGAAGAGTCCAAAATAAGTATTTAATTGGAGTCCATAGAAGTCAGGCTTCTGGTGGGATTGGGATTAAGTAAATTATAAAAAGAGGGCACCTCCGTGGATCTAAGGTACACAATTTTTATGCTTTGAGTAGTGAGTTTAGCACTTGATTATCTTTGAAAGATATACTGATTTGATCGTCGGAGTGCCCCCGGGTGGAAGAGCCACCGCCGGAGCCTTTGCTTTCTGTTACAGGTTAGCTGAAGCCATCTATTCTGCCGGTGCTTTCTAGTTGATTACTAAACGGGCAGTGTGATCAGAAAATCACTCACACAAAAGACATTGAATACAAAATAACCGTTAAAAATAATACAAAGTGATGTCACCATTTGTAGGTATACATGAAAATATGTTCTCTTAAGGCCCCATTTGTTTTAGGCTATAGGGAGGGTATTGGGACTAGTAATACCAAGGTATTACTAATGCCTTTGTTTGTTTGCAGAGATAGCCTTGGGACTATTAGTCCCTTGGTATTATTAATATCCTTGGAAGGGGGATTGGTAAGGAGGAGGTAGAGATGGTATTAGAAAATATTGAAGAGATTAGAAATTTTTTTATTTTTTATATATTGGAATTTTTTTTTAAATATAATATTTAATTTTTTATATATTTTTATTTTTTATTATCAATTCCTCACTAATAATCTTCTCACTATCAATTCTTCCATTCTATCTCCTAAAACAAATGAGACCTAAGAGAGTCTCGTGCCCCTCGTAAATAAGCGTCAGGATCCTCTGAAGTATAAACCTACAATGATCTCCTAAAGTGGTTCATCAAGGGTTGATATTATCCTCACAAAACGACGTCGTTTTGGTGAGTAAATTGAAAAAAAAAAAAAAAATCAAAATTTCATTTTTCATCAGTTTCTGGGGAAGAGATAGAGAGAGAGAGAGAGAGAGAAAAGGACTGAGAGAGGAGAGAAGAGGAGCAGCCGCCCCACCCCGCCCTTTCTCACCCCGACGTTCTGCGCCGCCGCTGCCACTCCACCGCCGACGTCTTCCCTGCCATACTCCAACAGTTTCACTTTTCTTTTCTTTTTTTTTTCTCTGATTTGTGTTTGTGTTCATACATATGTGAATATATATATTATAATATATATCCTATATAGGAGCTGGGTTTGTGAATATTTCTTTTTATTTTTTTGTATTTATTTTAATTTCTTTGGATTTTTCGAGCTGGGTTTCTTTGGATTTCTATGGATATATGATATATATATATATATATATCCTTTTTGATTTCTTTGGATTTTTTTGTGAATATATCCTATTTAGAAGATAAACCCATCTCCATGCCTTCTCTCTTCAATCTGATGCCCAAGCTACCAAAAGAGAGAGAGACAAGAAGAGAGAGAGAAGAAGATAAACTCATAACTTGATCCTTCTCTCCAATGCCAATTACAGTATTTTCTTCCTCCAAAGCCCACCTCCATGCCTTCTCTCTTCAATTTGATGCCCAATAACTTGTTAGGAAAAAAATACAACTACAAGCACAGATCCACAGAGGTGGGATTATCTTCTTGTCACTCTCTCACTCTGTTTTTTCAAAGTCCTTATCCTCAGTTTCTTCTCTCTCTCTCTGTAATGCTTCAAAGGAACAATTCGAAATTTTGAACTCTGTTTTTTTTTTTTTTTTTTTTTTTTGAAATTGCTCACAAGCCATGATAACATGTGAACTTTTTCTTATTATATTCAATTGTATCATCATAATGTTTGTGTAACAAACTCCTATATTATGGAGCCTCAATCTTGATTCAATACAGAGTTTACATTACAATTTTCTTTCAATATTACTCTCTCAATCTGTCTTTCATAATTTGTCTTTCATGGTATCAGAGCACAGGTATTTTTCCTAAGTCTCTGCATCACATTTTTTGGCAGATTGCTGCGTACCTCTCCCTTACCTAATACACAGATTGGACAGTACCAACACCTTCATCTCTCCACGACGAAGCCAACGCCACCAGATTCATCCTCATCTGACGTCTCACGCGCCTCCATGCGCCGCCAGAACATTCGGCCACGCGCTCGATCGTTCCAGACGCGCTCCACGCGCTTCCTACACTGTCCTGTGCTATTGTGCGCTGCGGCCTCATCTGCTAACGTGAGCCGCGTGTTTCTGACGTCAGCTGACGTCAGCCCTGACTGCTTCCGTGCGCCGTGTGTCTTCGCCTGCTAACGTGTGCCGCGCCACACTCTGCTAACATGCGCCGCGCCATCCTGTTTGACCAGCAGCGTTGACTACTCCATTTTCAGCCTTTTTGGTCATATTTTTGGTCCGTTCACTCATTTTCTGACTAATTTTGACCATCTGAATTCACTGGTACTCTCGGTTTTTTCCGATTCTCCCTCATTTGTGCTATTTTTCGCTCATGGATCGCTTGAACTCCTCTACCCAACCTATTTCTGTTATTCTTGACGGGACTAATTATGTCATATGGGCACAAGCTATGTCTGGCTTCCTCAAAGGAAAGAAACTTTGGCGCATCATCACTGGGGATGTTTTTTCAATTTACTCACCAAAACGACGTCGTTTTGGTGAGGATTAATATCAACCCTTGGATGAACCACTTTAGGAGATCATTGTAGGATTTATACTTCAGAGGATCCTGACGCTTATTTACGAGGGGCACGAGACTCTCTTAGGTCTCATTTGTTTTAGGAGATAGAATGGAAAGAATTGATAGTGAGAAGATTATTAGTGAGGAAATTGATAATAAAAAAATAAAAATATATAAAAAATTAAATATTATATTTAAAAAAAAATTCCTAATATATAAAAAATAAAAAAATTTCTAATCTCTTCAATATTTTCTAATACCATCTCTACCTCCTCCTTACCAATCCC
Source organism: Camellia sinensis (assembly GCF_004153795.1). Classification (NCBI taxonomy): domain Eukaryota; kingdom Viridiplantae; phylum Streptophyta; class Magnoliopsida; order Ericales; family Theaceae; genus Camellia; species Camellia sinensis. The sequence continues at coordinate 2,078,319 of NW_021025105.1, forward strand.
CCTTCCAAGGATATTAATAATACCAAGGGACTAATAGTCCCAAGGCTATCTCTGCAAACAAACAAAGGCATTAGTAATACCTTGGTATTACTAGTCCCAATACCCTCCCTATAGCCTAAAACAAATGGGGCCTTAAAGAGAACATATTTCATGTATACCTACAAATGGTGACATCACTTTGTATTATTTTTAACGGTTATTTTGTATTCAATGTCTTTTGTGTGAGTGATTTTCTGATCACACTGCCCGTTTAGTAATCAACTAGAAAGCACCGGCAGAATAGATGGCTTCAGCTAACCTGTAACAGAAAGCAAAGGCTCCGGCGGTGGCTCTTCCACCCGGGGGCACTCCGACGATCAAATCAGTATATCTTTCAAAGATAATCAAGTGCTAAACTCACTACTCAAAGCATAAAAATTGTGTACCTTAGATCCACGGAGGTGCCTCTCTTTTATAATTTACTTAATCCCAATCCCACCAGAAGCCTGACTTCTATGGACTCCAATTAAATACTTATTTTGGACTCTTCAAGAAATAAAGATATACTCTCTAAGAGCTTTATCCTTATCTTTGGCTAAGTTTCCTCTTCATTCTAGGACTCTTGTTCCTTATCTCTTATCCGCTTATCTCGGATTTCGATATCTTCGGAGATAACCTCGGCCTTGCCGAGATCACCTCGGCGTCATGACCAGGACACGTGTATAACAACCCTCATACTGTTTACTGATTAATGACCGAATGATTACCGTTAATCATTGATTACTGCGAAATGGAACTGATAATGACTGATAATTGAACTGACTGACTGAAACTGGAAACCGAATTGATTGAGTATATGTTAGTTAAATTGCATTCTATCTGTTTGATTGTATGATTATCTGGCTGGAGATTGAGAACCATACCTTTCTAGCTCGTGATGGTTTTTCTGCACTGGCAGAGCTCTTTGGATCAGGAAGCAATTCTCTCACAATCTTAGACAGCTCCCTACCAGGTCTTGTTTACGTTTCTCCGACTAGAAATTTTTTAGTAAACTCCATGTTTACTACTTGAAGTTCTCATAAAAAATAGTGCTTAAAAAAAATCAGCAGAAGAACAGCATTATAACAAAACTATCCGTGTAATTTTCTGTTTTGTATGTGATTCTTGGAATTGTCCCTTGAAAATTTTGTCTTCTTTTGGCAGACTGATGATCCAGCTCAAAAGAACACACTTCTCATTTTCAAGTTTCTCCCTCTCATGATTGGTTACTTTTCCTTGTCTGTCCCATCAGGACTGTCAAATTACTGGTGAGTTTCAGCTAGCATTTTTTCTACCATTATCATCCACCATCTTATGTAACATTTGGTGTCCTTTTTGTATCTCTAACTGCCTTTGCACATGATAATCATAGAAAAGTTCGTGCATGTGGCCTGATCATACACACCAGGGTAGTATAATCAGTATTGACGGTTATACAGAGTTGCCTAAAACAGAGATACATAGTTATTGAGTTATTGTTATAAAAAATAAGGTGCCACTATGTATAATATCAAAAAATGTAGCAAAACATGGAAATTTTCATTGATAACTTGAGGGAAAGTTTATAGAGAAGTACTTCATAATTAAGGTCCAATTATTTCAATCAACATGCAAACATGATGTGTTGAGTATAAAGCATCAATTATATGATTTTGAATTAAATAACCATTTACTAGTTGCTATTGCGGTAAACATTTGGATTACCACAAGTTTCAATAGATTGAAAAAAAATATGTCTGAACATTTAAATTAAATTGTACATTTTTTGCAACACCTATCTATAATCTATAATCTATATTCTGGGAACTCACTAGTTGATATCTATAACCTATCTATTACTAGTAGTTCATTAGTTGATAGTTTCTATATTCTAGGAACTCACATGTACCTTTGACAAAGAACAACCCTAATTCACCTTAGTTGCAGAAGATGATGTTCAAGTGGTGCTTTAAATTCCAGTTTAACAAGTGTGTTTTCCCTTCTTTTTCATGGAAGGCAATGCTAACAATCATGTCATTTTTAAGGTCATATCATTGAAAAGCAAATCTCCAAAAATGGAACTAGTTTGGATTTAAACAATTTTTGCCTGCTTGAGCTGGAAGATAGTCTTTTGTTAACTGACTGATTTTCAATTAAACATTGCTTTTGTGGTCCACCACAACTGATTGCTGTGACTCAAACCCGTGCAACAGTGCTGGGAGTGGATAGCACTTGTCGTTGTTCCAAGTCACGACCTCTATCCTTTAGAGGTGCATTGTTTAAAAAAGAAAAAAAAAATACTTTTAACATATCTCTATGTGTATGCCTGTAGTAACTCTAAACAGAACCATCTTTAGCATGTTATTCCCTCAAAGTTGTGCTCTGTTAATAGAGTATTTATTTCTTTCTGAGTTTGTCCTTCACCCGCTTTCAATTGATTTGTGCATATTATGCTTCAGTAACGGAGGTTGTTTGGGAGGGTGGGGAGACAGAAACCAAAGCTGATAGTAATACAATGAAGAAAGCAGACAACAACTCAGTTAGCAATACTGTTAACAGGTAATCATTTTAGTAATTAACTATTTTTGTTTGTTTGATTGTTAGTTCATTTTTAGTTATCTTGCTCACACCTCTTCTTTTCTTTTCTTTTTATTTATTTTATTTT
>NW_021025105.1:2082465-2107371 GCF_004153795.1 Camellia sinensis
CCTCTCTATCTGTATGCAAAATGCATATGTATTGATTGATTCGGGGTCTACGCATTCTTATGTATCATATGCTTTTTCACGGAAATTGAATAGACCCTTAGAACCTATGAACTATCTGCTGGCCGTATCATCACCCGTAGGGGGATCCATGATATGTGCTTATATGTACCCTGCATGTGAAATCATTGTTGGGGATATGCATCTGTTTATTGATTTACTGCCATTGAACATTGATCATTTTGACGAAATATTGGGGATGGATTGGTTACAAAAATATCATGCCACTATTGACTGTGTGACCAAGCAAGTTGTTTTTCGTCCACCCGGTTTGCCTAAATTTGTGTTTAATGGGAGTGGAGTAGTACCTCCTCCGTATCTGATTTCGTCTGTGAAAGCTATTAAACTGATTAGAAAGGGAGGTAAAGGATATATGTGTTCTGTATTAACTGTATCTACTGATGTTAATGTTAATATAAGCTGTATTCCTATAGTCAGAGAATTCCCAGACGTTTTTCCAGAGAATTTGCCAGGGGATTTGATTGACATGGAGATTGAATTCACCGTGGATGTGATTCCCGGAACACAGCCAGTTTCGAAAGCTCCTTACCGAATGGCTCCAATTGAACTGAAGGAGTTGAAAGTGCAACTGCAAGAACTGTTAGACAAAAAGTTCATCAGACCCAGCACTTCGCCATGGGGTGCTCCTGTTTTGTTTGTCAAGAAGAAAGATGGCTCACTGAGACTGTGCATTGACTACCGTGAACTGAATAAGGTAACTGTAAAGAACAAATACCCTTTGCCACGCATTGATGATTTATTTGATCAGTTACAGGGTGCACAAGTGTTTTCTAAGATTGACCTCAGATCGGGGTATCATCAACTGAAGGTTAAACCAGAAGACATTGATAAAACTGCTTTTAGAACAAGGTATGGACACTACGAATTTTTGGTTATGCCTTTTGGAGTCACGAATGCACCAGCTGCATTTATGGACCTCATGAACAGAATTTTTAAACCATACCTTGACGACTGTATTGTGTATTATCGATGACATATTGATTTACTCCGAAAGTGTTAGAAACACATGAACAATCATCTGAGGGACTTGGCCCTGCAAACCTTAGAGAACAGAAACTGTATGACCTAAAACGTCTAAATGTGATTCTGGCTGACCATGTTATCGTTTTGGGGCAATGTGGTTAGGCAAAGACGGGATTTTTCTGTTGAATCCGCAGAAATTGAAGTGTGGCTGAACTGGCTTAGACCAACCAAATGTGACTGAAAGTCGAAGATTTTTGGGATGGGCTGGATATTACAGAGATTGTCAAAGATTTCTTCCAAAAATTGCATCTACCATTGACTCAGTAAACTCAGAAGGGGACATTCATTTGACTGGACTGACCAAAGAGAATCTGCGTTCCAGGAGTTTGAAAACCTCGACTTGTGATTGCCACCAGTTTTAACTTTACCATCAGGTACGGATGTATACTTGATTAGTGATGCTTCTCATAAGGGTTTGATGTGTTTTTAAGAGCAGAAATGGGAAGGTTATTTGCTTATGCTTCCCGACCAACTGAGACCACATGAAAGAACTACCCGAACCCATGATCTGGAACTTGCTGCAGTAGTATTTGCATGAAAAATTCTGGCGTCAACATCTTCTACGGAGAGTACATTGTAAATACACCGCACCAACAAGACTTAAATATTATCTTCACACAGAAAGAACTGAACATGAGACAACGGAGATGGCTCGAAACTGATTTAAAGATTTATGACTACATATACTGTACCATTCCGTGAAAAGCCAATACCGTTGCCGATGCATTGAGCCGGAAAATCGATTGCGAAACCTAGCCTGTTTGCTTACAAGGACAGAAAGATTGCTTTGTGACCTTTGAAAAAATCTGAAATCGAAATGTTTTACTGAGAACATAGGTGGAACCTTAGCCTGCTATTTCTGCTCAACCGGCACTGATGTGGAAAGAGATAAAGAGAACCAGCAACTGGATGATTTCCTTGAAGAAAGAAGGATCATCGATGGAAAGAGAATCCAAAACCGAGACCGAGGATTCAAATTTGAGAATAATGTACGTGAAATTTCAAGAAAGACTGTGTGTTACCAAATGATACTGAACTGAAAAAAGAGTTTCTGCAAGAAGGCCACAATCTCGGGAAATTTGTCTATCCATCCGGGGGAATACGAAAATGTACCAAGATCTGAAACAAAATTCTGGTGGCGGGAATTTGAAGAAAGAAATTGCTGATTTTGTATCCAAATGTCTTCATTGCCACAGGTCAAAGCTGAACATCAAACACCTGCCGGACTATTGCAACCTCTACCCATACAGAGTTGGAAATGGGAGCATATCACGATGGATTTTATCGTTGAATGACCTTCGCTCCATGAAAAGGTATTGGATCAATTTTGGGTTATTGTTGAAGACTACCAAGTCTGTCAACTTTCTTACCTGTCAAGACAATCTATTAATGCGCCCGACAAAGTGGCTGTTATCTATTTGCATGAAATTGTAAAGACTGCAGGAGTGCCTGTGTCTATTGTTTTCTGACAGGGGATTCGAAGTTTACATCAGGTTTTGGCAGGAGTCTACAGACTGCTTGGTTACTGAATTGAGCTGAGTAGTGCCTACCATCCTCAGACAGCATGGACAGTCAGAAAGGACCCATCACAAACTCTGGAGGATTTACTGAGAATGGTGTGTCCTTGAATTTTCAGGGGGAAACTGGGGAAAAGTCATTTGCCCTTAGCCTGAATTCGGCCTACAACAAACAGCTACCATTCGCAGTATTGGTATGGCGCCTTTTGAGCATTGTATGGGCAGAAAATTAGATCTTCCAATTTGCTGGGCAGAAGATTGGAGATGGGGGAGCCTTTGGCTTGGCCCTGAGATTGTGTATGAAACAACTGAAAAAGTGAAACGTGAGACAGCAAAGACGAAAACTGCACAGAGTAGAACAGAAAAAGTTATGCAGATGTCAGAAGACGGGACAGAAGAGTATGAAGTGGGTGATCACGTTTTTGTGGAAAATTGACCACCAATGAAGGCCAGACTCGTTTTGGAGTCAAAAAGGGCAATGTTAGCACCGGAGATACGTCGGACTCAATATGAGATTCATGAGAAAATCAATCAGTGGCGGTATTCAAGTTGCGCTTCCTCCTGGAAAATGGAGCATTGCACTAAACGTCTTCCAACATTTTCCATGTTGAGAGACTACCTCCGGGATCCCCTTTCCAGTGATTGGAGCCTGCTGCGGATAGTGTTGAGTTGATGACTACACTTACGAGGAGCGCCTATAACAATGTAAACCAGACGAATCAAGAAACTGAGCGAAGGAACAAAGAGATCCCGTTAGTGAAAGTGACTGGCAAAACCACAGGGTGGCGTGTACGCCACTTGGGAAAGGGGAAGAGGGACATGGCCAAACGATATCCTGAACTGTTATCCACTGAATCCTGTTTATCTTCCAGAATGAAGTAACTCGAGTTTAGAGGACTAAACTCTTTATAAGGAGGGGGGACTGTTAACAACCCTCATTACTGTTTACTGATTAATTGACCGAATGATTACCGTTAATCATTGATTACTGCGAAATGGAACTGATAATGACTGATAATTGAACTGACTAAAGTACTTGAACTGACTGACCGCAAATCTGAAAACTGAATTGAATGAATACATCTTGTTTGAACTGCATTCTATCTGTTGATTGTTTATTTGATCTGTTCGCTAACTTTACGTGTTTAAAAACTGCCTAATTGAAGGCCTTATCGGCGGCCGAATCTGGAAACGATTAGTTTCTGTGACCCTTCGTAATTTATGTGAATTTTATTGTACAATTATCTGAAAATTGATTAGGTTATGATTAAATTAGATTAAATAAGCTAAATTAAAAGAGTTTGGACTTTATTTACCGTTATGCCCTTGAGTGGGCCACTATCTCAATACACACACTTGAGCCTTATACTTGAATCAAAACACAGTTTGCTCAGCCATTTTCTTCTGTTTCTAGCCGAATTTAGAGAGAGAGAGTGAGAGTTGGTGTAGTTCTTGAGATTTGGTTTTAAGCAACTTAGAGAATTGAAGGTTGATTTGTTGCTTTGTGGTCCTACACTTGTAATTGAGGCTCTAGGTAAGAGAACTCAACCTTTATTTGATGTGTTGAGCTAGTTCTTGCATGATTCATGTTAATTTGAAGAGCTAAGTCATGATGTGGTTCATTAATGATGGATTGAAGATCATTTCTTGCATTGCATGTTGGTATTGTTGCATTTGAGGTTGATTACATGGACATTAGTGCATGCATGCTCATATTGTTGTTATAGACCATGTTTCCAACTGGTTTGAAAAGAAATGAGCTCATTTGATCAAGCTTTGCGAGCTTTAATTTGGTTTAAAAACTCATGCATGTCATGTTGAAGATTGTTCTTGGAAAGATTTGAAATTGGTTTGAATTAAACACCCTTGGGCTTTGATTTCTCAAATTGAGCTTTTGAATCATGTTATATTCCATGTGTTTATAAGAGTTTTCAGAAAATGAGCCCAAGAGGATCGGTTTTGATGCATTTAAACTTGAGTTTTGAGCTTGGAGGTGCAATCTGGGTTTTCCAGATTTCGCACTTCCGCTCGAGCGGGAAAGTTACGCTCGAGCGTGGAATCCGAGCAACCAGCATCTTCTTGCACTGTTTTACAGACCGCTCGAGCGGAGGATAGGGCGCTCGAGCGGAGTCATGTCTCAAGCTCGAGCGGGCGTCGAGCGGAGATTTCACCCATCCATACTTTTTACAGTACGCTCGAGCGGTAAAGTTTACGCTCGAGCGTGTACCTTTGTTGCATGTACGCTCGAGCGGGACTCTGTTTTTCTGAAAAACGCTTTTAAATGTGCATTTTTGCATCCTCATCCCATCCTAGGCATTCTTAGGCCTAGTTTAAGACATCTTGATGAGGATATCGTTGTAGAACACACCAAGGCAAATTAGGGATTAAGTTATGATATTTTCCCAACTGTGTAGCTTAGTTGTTGTCCAACCTGTGAACTTGTGTAGGGTTGGCGACTGGAGAGGACACGCTCTAGCATACTGTAGCCCAGAACTCTGTGAGTAACAATTGTGTAAAGATATGTTCAACTGACTATCTTTGAATACTGAAACTGAACTGTTACTGAACTGGTATTATTACGAATGAATGTAGTCCTTTATTTCTGAACTGTACTGTGGCATCCTTAGTACCTACTTTTACTGTTACTGTTACTGCGACAGAATTCTCTGTCGGTTCCTCGTGGAGCCACTACTGTTACTGACTTGATGGCCATCATTACTGTTTCGGTCTTTTCAAGACCTACTGTTACTGTTATGCTAATGGATGTACCCATATGACTGTTTACTGTACTGAACGACTGAAATTACTGATTGAATTGAACTGTTTTCATTACTGTAAGGACATTCATTCTAAACCTCCTTTACGCTTTATGTTATTCACTGGGCTAGCTCACTGAACTCTATATAGTAGGTGTACAGGCAACCAGACCGCAGCTAGAGGCGACAGGACTCCAGTTTTGTCCAGCCAGCCTTTGTGCCTCACTGCGAGGTTCCGAGTTGCCATTGCTATGGCTTTGGGGGTTCTTTGTCTTGTTTTTCCTCCCTTTTTCTTCGTTTTTTACGTTACGTTTGTATAGGACCGTTACTGTTTTGTACAGACGGAATTTTTTCTGTACTGTTCTGTAGGATTGAGTCCTAATGATATGGATGTGAATATTGTACATACTGTCTTGTACTGTTATTGTGAATATATGAAAAGCCTTTTTGCATACAGACTGTCACAGCTCATTGGACATTGTTTATTTACTGTTTTGGCTTCCGCCAGGCCCTGTACTCTGTTTTACTGTATTACTGTTCTGCAGGCCTTCGGTAATCTCAGATTACTGGCCGGTTACGGTGCTAAACCCATAGGGCCGAGTTTGGGTCGTGACAACGTGGCACCTCGGCTGATACGTCGATATCACCTTGCCACGTGTTGGTACTCAAAAAATATATCCTCACAATTGCCCCCTAGGTTCATTACCTCAGCATTCTGAGGTGATGGAACCTATATCATTCCATTTTTCCAGTATGTCGGTTTTCAGTATCTCAACCGAGATCATTATTTTGGTCGATATCCTTTTATTGAAGAACAAGAATTTCAAGAACCCTTCCACGCGTATGAGCTGTCATACACCATAATTCAACCGTTTTTAATCACGCGTTTACTGGCTCGTGCCTATGACGCACCCATAAGTCATCTCTTTCTCACGTGCACCGTCTGACGTATGCGCTTTTCTAGGCGTATTGATTACTTTTTTGCCGCCGTTTTCATTTTTGACAAAATCTTTACCCCTTTCTTCATTTTTCTACATTTGCATCTGATTTCTCTTGCTTTTCCTCTCTCTAAACTCTTTCTTTTGAATCCGCCATTGCTCAAGCTCCAAGCTCTGCAATTGTCTTCCGTTCTTCCTTTTTGTGATGCTTTCGCTACTCCGTTACTCCTGCGACCTTCGTTTGACTTCGGCAATCTTCATACCGACTTCACTTTTTCTGGTAAGCTACTGTTCCTTTCGTTTTCAATTCTGTTAATATTCTTCATTACATGTTGCCTTTACTGCATCTATTGAAACTTTTGATTTGCGATTCATACACCTGAATGTGTTGATTTCGCTTTTTGCTTATGCCCTAAATACATGTACTGTTCATAGTTCTTCTTGCACGCCTTTCCACTGTTCTTGGCCTTCAACCCTTTGTATTCTTCATGTTCTTGATAGTCCATCTCTGTTCTTGATTCTGAAACTTCGTATTTGTTTTTTGTTTTTTGTATCTTTTCCAGATCTGTGCCTTTGATCTTCATCTTCATAGCTTTAGGTTTGGGATTTGTTTGTAGAACCCACATTTTTAGGGCAAAACTTAAACATCCCTTTCAAATTTCTTCATCAACTAAAACCTAGGTTTTTTGTCGAGGTCCCAATAACCCTATTTGAACCATCTGCTTATTGAAACCCAATACCTTTAGTTATCCCGACATTATGGGTATGTGGGAACATCGGGTAAACACCCCCTCTAAGCTGGAATTTTTTAGGCAAGAGTTTGAAATCCCAGCCAATGTCAATCTGAGGTTGGCTGGGGATGATGACTCCATCATGCCTACCGAAAACTCCATGCCCTTCCTTGCGGTTGCCTTTATCGAGTGTGGACTCTGGTTTCCACTTAACATTCTTTTTCGCGAGATTCTTCATTACTACAAGTTGAATCCCATGCAACTAGCCATTAACTCTTATCGAGTGATCTACGGCATTATTGCCTTAGCTAAACAGGAAAACGTTAGGATCACCCTAGCCGATATCCAGTACTGCTATACCATGTGTGCCCTTAATTTGAAAGAAAAAGGCTACATTTATTACCTTAAGCCGAGGTCTACAGAATTCAAAATCGTAGTCGACCTCCCAGACTCCAACAAGGGAGCTGGAGATGACTATTTCATTACCTCGGGAAATTGGGAGTTTGCTCCAGACGAAGACGTCCATCTCTACTCTCTTCCTCGTTCAGTTTTAGAGGGCAAGGGTAAGAGCCCAATATTCAGCTTTGCCTGTTTTCTTTTGAAGTCTTAGATACTTTGTCTGTTTCTGACGTCTGTTCTCCTTACAGCTGTTCGTCAGCCACCGAAAAATTTTCATCAGTCCTTTGTTCCCAGCAAGGATTTGAAGAAACTTCTGAACTTGCCAATCCACAAAAGAAAGGAGCCTCTGTTCCTTAATTTTATCCCAACTTATAAGTCAACCTTGCCCGACGTCCCTAAAAGGAAGAAAAAAAGCCTCTCTCCACCTTCTGCTACAACTCCATTGACTGTATCCACATCACGAACAGATCAAGGATCAACATCTAATCCAGCTGATCAGCCATCAACCTCGGCTCCATATTTGGTCCCGATATTAGAACGAAAACATCAGCGACGACTTGTCCTTACTGCCGAGATGGGCCGCCCAAAACTAGTTGCAAAAGATCTTCTGGCCAGCATTCCATCATCTGTTGACGATCAACCTGCACAAACCCTTCCTCCACCGAAGCCAAAAAGAATAAAAAAGGCCCAACCAAAGGCCAAGGTAGCTCAGGTTGAGTCTGAAGACACTCTGTCTATTTCAAAGTTGGCTGAGAGTGATAAATCTCAGCCTTCTGCTAGGAAGAGGCGCTCTAAGTCTCAACCATCAGAATCTCAACAACCAAAAAAGCCGAGGTCTTCTTCTACAACAACTTCGGGATCAAAAAAGCCCGGTGCCCCCTGGGCCCCCACAATTACTTTGGAAAACAAGCCTATCATGGCAAGTGATAGTGCCGATGATATAAACGTCGGCGTCGCACTCAGTACCGCCCTGCTTCTTCCAGGCAACCTGGAGCGAAACGCTCAGTATAGTGAATATGAGAACTATGCTCTAATGCTTCAGCACTCTGTTCAGGTAAATGTTTTCTATTTGGTATTTTTCCTCTTTCCTTCCCTTTTATTTTATATTTTGAGTATTCTTTAACACCTCTGTTTTCTTTCAAGCCATTCAGCATGCCCACTCATTTTCAATGCAGTCTTTTGAGAATCGGGAAAGGCTTGTTGAGATGAAAAGGGAGTTCTCTTCCCTCCAAAAGACCAACAAAGGTCTTCAATCGAAGATGAAAAAATTGGAGGACCAAGCCGAGGCTACAATAAAAGCCCAGACCAATGCCGAAGAGAAGGCTGAGGCCGCTGAAGCCATCAGGAAAGTGGCTGAGTCTCAAAAGAGAGAAGCAGAAGAAAAAATGGCCTAGGCAGAAAAAGAGCTTCAGGAGGCTCTAGCCACCAAGGACGCCGAAATAAAAGAAGCTGATGAAAAGGCATATGCCCAAGGTATGGTCGACGTCACTGACGCTTACGAACAGCAAGTGAATGAGGCATGCAACAAGGGTTTTACCTTTGGTTGGATGTCCCTTCTGAAGAAACTTAATGTCCCAGAGGACTCGCCATTAAGAAAACCTGATGCCATTCCTCTGCCATTTCCTCCAATTCAACCTCCAAACCAAGACGTCGGCGAATCCGAATCCGAGGAAAATGATAAGGATGAGGATCAGGCCTTGGTGAGAAAATCCAAGGATGCTGATGGGGCCAAGTCCCCTCCTTAGAATGAGCAAGTCCTAAACTTGACTCAGGATGAGGAAGGTGATGAGGTTCCCATAGAAGGTGTTCCCGAGAGTGCACCAGCCGACATCTACTCTGCAGACAAGAATGTTGAAGAAACTCTACAAGAAATTGATGCCGACATAGCGGCAGATAAGGCTGCTGGGATGTCTTCTCAACCAGCATCTGATCTTCAATTTCAACCAACGGGTAGAGAGGAGTCTTAGCTTCATTTTTTTTCTTTTACTTATTTGTATTTTGTTGCTTCTTTATCTTTTGGAACAATGTATGCTTTTTGTATAGCCAATGTGCCCTTTTCTTGGTGAATGAATATAACTTTTCTTTTTTGTCTTTGCATGATTCTATACTTAGAATATTCTGCATATGTATACTCTTCTTCCTTTGTGTAACCTTCTCGAGGTGACACACCTCGGTTATGCCAACTGATGATATACCTCGGCAAGTTCTTGTCTTTGGTTTAACTCTAACTTGTAAATTGCTACAAATTTCAACAAGTGAAGATAAATAATTATCTCGGCTTAACTTCAACTTGTAAATTGCTACAAATTTCAACAAGCGTTAAGCATTACTTCGGTTTAACTTCAACTTGTAAATTGTTATAAATTTTAACAAATGAAGATAAATAATTATCTCGGCTTAACTTCAACTTATAAATTGTTACAAATTTCAACAAGTGAAGATAAACAATTATCTCGGCTTAACTTCAACTTGTAAATTACTACAAATTTCAATAAGGGTTAAGCATTACTTTGGTTTAATTTCAACTTGTAAATTGCTACAAATTTCAACAAGTGAAGATAAACAATTATCTCGGCTTAACTTTAACTTGTAAATTGCTACAAATTTCAACAAGCATTAAGCATTACTATCTTCTCTCTGCCCCCATTGTGAACCTGAGTTCTACCTGGGTTCTCATTGTTCAGAAACAATCATTATGCATCTTTTATCAATTTACAAGTCTTTGGAGAACTCTGCTAAAATTTTATTGATGATGTCGGTAAAAAATAACAAGGAACATTTGATGATAGAAAAATTTCAAATTACAAGTGTTCCAGGATCTTGGCAATGCTTTACCCTCATTGTCTTCAAGTCGGTATGCTCTATTGCCCAATACCGAAGTGATTCTGTAGGGCCCGTCCTAGTTTGGGCCAAGCTTGCCCTCTCTAGGATCCTTCTTGTTGCCAACAACTTTTCTTAGAACTAGGTCGCCGACCTGAAAATCCCTTTGATTGACCTTCTTGTTGTAAGCTCTAGCAAGCTGCTGCTGGTACGCTATGAGCTGAATTGCAGCTTTCTCCCTTCTTTCTTCTAAGAGATCCAGATCTCGAGCTAGAAGTATGTCATTCATCCCATTCTCTACTCCCTGGGTTCTGATCCCTGGGATGCCGATCTCCAGTGGAATGACTGCTTCTGTGCCATAGGCCATGGCAAAGGGGGTTTCCCCTGTTGATCTTCTCGGCGTAGTTCGATATGCCCAGAGTACATTGGGCAACTCGTCTACCCATTTTCCTTTTGCTGCCTGCAGTCTCTTCTTTATCCCGTCCAGAATTACTTTGTTGGATGCTTCTGCTTGCCCATTGCTTTGGGGAAAATTTGGTGTTGAAAAGTAATTCTTTATCTTGAATTTCGCACAGAAGTTCTTGATGAGTTTGCTGTCAAACTGCGTTCCGTTGTCGGCAACTATTGCTCTTAAAATGCCAAATCTAGTGATGATGTTTCTCTATATGAAATTCTTGACATCCACATATCGGATTTTGGCAAGAGGTTCTGCTTCTATCCACTTCGTGAAGTAATCTGTTGCTACCAGTAAGTACTTCCTTTGCCCAGTTGCTTGGGGCAACTGCCCAATGAGATCCATGCCCTATTGGGCAAATGGCCATGGACTAGATACAGGGTTCAGGTCAGCAGCTGGCTGGTGTATCAAATATGCGAACCTTTGGCATTGTTCACACTTCTTCACGTAGGCTTCTACATCTTTTTGCATGTAGGGCCACCAATACCCCTGGGTAATGGCCCTGTGAGCTAGTGATTTGCCCCCAGCGTGGCTTCCACAAATCCCTTCATGAATTTCGTATAGAAAATCTTCAACCTGCAAAGGGTGTACGCACCTTAAAGGGGGTCCAGTGAAGGACCTTCTGTAGAGATGTCCGTCTGCTGTCAGATTGAATCTTGCCGACTTCAATCTGACCTTGTGTGCCTCCTTATGGTCTTCTGGAAGCTTTCGCTCTTTCAGGAATGCAGCAATTGCATCCATCCAGCTTGGTCCCAAGTCCACAAACATTGCTTCTTGCTCTGTGATCGGCTGTTCTATGCTCGGGCTTGACAGATAGTCAATCATTATTGTTCTTGTTTTTCCAGTTTGCATTGAGCTTGCTAAGTTGGCCAACGTGTCGGCGTGGTTGTTATCATCTCGGCTGACTTGAAGAAGTCGACAATTACGAAACAAGGCTGCCAGCCTAATGACTTCCTTTGCGTATGCCGACATCCTCTCATCTCGGGTTGCAAACTCTCCTGTTGTTTGATTTACTATAAGTTGTGAATCACAAAAAATTATTACCTCATCTGCTTCTGCTGCCACTGCTAGCTTTAGTCCTGCAATCAGTGCTTCGTATTCTGCCTCATTGTTTGAAGCCTTGAACCCCAATCGAATAGACTGTTCCAATATCTCCCCATCAAGAGATATTAACACTACTCCTACCCCTGCTCCTTGCCAGTTTGAACTCTTATCAACAAACAGGCAAAAGGAGTCGCCGATATAAATGCTGCAGGGTCTAAGTTTTTCCTTTCCTTATTCTTTTGCCTTTGGCTGGGTTTCTCCTTGTTTGCTTGGACATCGTTCATTTTGGCTCAAGGGAGTCCGTTGTTTGATGGATTCTGACGTGAATTCCGCCACGAAGTCGGCCAAAACTTGGCCTTTAATTGCTGTTCTCGGCCTGAACTCCAGGTCGTACTGTCCCAAGGCCACTGCCCATCTTGCTATTCTTCCAGTTAAGTCTCCTTGTTGTAACAAAGACTTCAGTGGGTGCTCTGTTAGCACTATAATCTTGTGCGCTTGGAAGTAATGGTTCAACTTTTTTGAGGCCATTACTAAGGCCAGTATTAATCTCTCTAGTGGTAGGTACCTTATTTCTGCATCGGCCAAGGTTTTGCTTACATAATAAACAGCCCTTTGCTCCCCATTTTCCTCTCGGATTAGCACTGCACTTAATGCGTGTTCTGAAATTGCCAAATACAAAAACAGTTCTTCTTCAGGTTCAGGTGTTGAGAAGACTGGGGCCGTGGTCAGATACTTTTTTAGGTCAGCCAAAGCGGCCTCACATTCCTCAGTCCATAGGAAGTCCGTAGCCTTCTTCACCAGGTTGAACAAAGGTTTACATTTGTCTGAACTCCTGCTGATGAATCTGTTTAGGGCTGCGGCCCTTCTAGTTAGCATTTGCACCTGTTTTGCCGACGTTGGACTCTTCAACTCTTGGATGGCCTTGATTTGATCAAGGCTGGCCTCAATGCCCTTTCTTGTTACCTGGTACCCCAGAAACTTACCTGATCCAACTCCAAACGCGCACTTTGATGCGTTGAGTCAGATCCGGTATGTTTTGAGTATATCAAAGACCTATTTTAGGTCGGCAAGATGACCCTTAGGTTCCTTGGTTTTCACGACCATGTCGTCGATGTAGACTTCTACTGTTCGGCCAATCCGGTGTTTGAACATTTTGATTACCAGCCTTTGGTAAGTTGCTCCTGCATTTTTCAACCCGAAAGACATTACTTTGTAACAGTACAGGCCTTTTGGGGTGATGAATGCGATTTTTTCTTCGTCTGAGGGGTACATGGCGATCTGATGGTACCCCCTGTAGGCGTCCAGAAAACTCATTCTTCCATGCCCTGAAGTGGCATTTACTAGCTGGTCAATTTTGGGCAGGGGAAAGCTGTCTTTAGGACAGGCTTTGTTGAGGCTGGTAAAGTCTACGCAGACCCTCCATTTACCGTTCTTCTTCTTTACCACTACTGTATTGGATAGCCACGTTGGGTAGTGTACTTTTCTAATGGCCCTGGCCTCCAGAAGTCTAACTACTTCTTCTTCTACTGCTTCGACGTGTATCAATGTCGATCTTCTGGCTCGCTAAATTACAAGTTTGGCCGATCTGTTAACATTAACTTTGTGGCAAGTGACCTCGGGGTCAATGCCAGGCATTTCGTAATGTGTCCAAGCGAACATCTCAATATTTGCTCTTAAAAAAGTCTCCAACTCTTTTTCTTCTTCTTCGGCTAAGCCCGAGCCGAGAAGAAAGAAGCGTTCTTCATCCCCATCATGGACGAGGATTTTCTTTAGCGCCTCTTCGCTCTTCTCGGCTGGTTCTTTGCCGACGTCTTCTAGGACTTCCACGTCCTCATCTCCAATTTCTACCTTTTCTGGCTCTCGAATGTTACAGGTGGATTTCATTGCTACCATAGAGCAATTCTTTGCCTGCAATTGATCTCCTCTGACTTCTTCAATCTCATGCTCTGTTGGGAACCGTAGTAGTTGATGCAACGTTGAGGGAACTGCCCCCATTGCATGTAACTATGGCCTTCCCAAGATGATGTTGTATGGCGAAGGTGTGTCAATCACCATGAATTCTGTCCTTACCTTCTTAGTGCCGGCTTGTACTTCCAAGCTTGTTGCGCCCAGTGGCCACGTCGGCGTTCCATTGAAGCCAACCATCGGGCTATTGGATTGCTCCAAGTCATCAGAATGAAGGCCCAGCTCTTTGTAACATCTAACATACATGATGTCGCAAGAGCTGCCTTAATCAATCAGGATGCGTTTCACTTGGCACTCTCCAACCTGGAGGTATACTACCAAGGCATCATTATGTGGATGCTGGACCATCTCTAGGTCGGCTTCAGTAAAGGCTATCGTCGGTCCCTGGCATTCTTCAGGTCGAGGTCTTTTATGTCCGACCTGGTTCACGTGCTGTAGGTGTTTTACCTTCTGGGTCTCCCCTCGTATGTCGTTTTCGTTCACTTTTGAGTGAATCACATTAACTACCCGTGGTCCTCCTGCGGGTGGTTGCTGTGCTGGGGAAGACGGAGCTGCTGGTGCTTAAGGCAATATTGCCTGTTCTTCTCTAGTCCTGGCCTTATCAACAAGGTCCCTCAGATGTCCTTGCTTTACCAAGTCTTCTAAGTGTGCTTTTAGGGCTCTTTGAAGGTATAACCATGAAGGTTAATGGAAATATAGGATTTGGAGTAGCCATAGAAGTATCTCCAAGGATCTCTGCTTGCAAAAGCTCAGAGCTCTGATACCATAAAGAGAATTTGATCTTGATATTCAATAATACTACAGATAGATTTATAATGACTATTTATAGAGATAAGACTATCTCTTAACTATAACTCCTAACTACTTAACCTAACCAAAATTACTATCTAACTCTAGTTCTAACAAACTAACAACCAAACTAAAAACCTCCAAGCTTTAGTTGAGCTGCAGGAAACTACAACTGAAGCTGTAGCTCATACGGCTACTGTTTGTCCTGTATCTGGCTTAGGCTGCAACTGTGGTATGTAAGACTTGAGCTGTAGCTGGGGAGATGACTGACCATCTTGACCATGATCAGTATGAGGCTCGGATGGATGAGATAGCTTATCAGTCCCTCTTAAACTAAGGGAATTGGGAAAGGCCCGAAGTTTGCCCTGAAGATATTGAAATCTGGAGATAGAGAGAGGCTTAGTAAGGATATCTGCAATTTGATCAGTGGAGGCAATGTGGCAAATAGTAAGTTTCTTGGCTGCAACCCTCTCACGAACAAAATGATAGTCCACCTCAATATGCTTGGTCCTAGCATGAAAGACTGGATGTTGGGCCAAGGCGATGGCAGACGAAATGCGTGCACTCGGGCACGCAAACCGAGGCGATGGAATAGATTAGAGTCAAAGATATATAATAGATTAGAGTCAGAGATAATATTATAGATAAATAATAGATTTTCGGGGGAGAAACGGGGCGGGGAACGGGACCGGGGACGGGCCGGGTCCGGGGCTGTGAAAGTGATCCCCGTCCCCGGCCCGAATTTGATCGGGGATTCAATTTTAAATACCATCCCCGTCCCGTTGGGGGTATTTTTCGGGGAAAAACCACTTTTATCGGGGACGGGGGGTCGGGTCCCCGTCGGGCCGGTTTTAAATTGCCATCCCTAGTTCTTCTCTAGTCCTGGCCTCATCAACAAGGTTCCTCAGATGTCCTTGCCTTACCAAGTCTTCTAAGTATGCTTTTAGGGCTCTGCAGCCCTGAGTTATGTGCCCTTCTTCATTGTGGTAAGCACAACGCCTACCGATGTTTCTTCCCATGAATTCCCCTGGCGTTCTTGTCGGTCCTCTAAAATAGGGTTGGTTTTGTATTTGATCCAAGACTTTGTGGATCGAGACTCGAAATATAGTCGTTACTGCCTGTTTAGCCATCAATTCCGTTTCTTGTTTGGTCGGTCCATTGTTACCTCGGCTTCGCTTCGACGAGCCATTTCCTTTCTCCTGCTTTGTTTCTTTATTTCCCGACGCATCCTCCTCGGCTCTGGCATACTTCTCAATTCTCGCCGTGAGTTCTTCCATGCTTTTTGGCAATGTCTTTGCCAAAGATTTCCGTAGTGGACAGTCATCTTTTAGACCGTTCTTGAAAGACACGACTGTTACCTCTTGGTTGCATTCGAGTATTCGATGGAACACCTCATAGTACCTTTTTGCGTAGGCCCTAAGGCCTTCATCCTTGGGGATTTTTAAAGCCATCAGTGCGTCGACCTTCAAGGGCTGTAGTTTATTTGTCCCAAACCTGGCCACAAACATCTCGGCCAGGCCTTCCCAAGTCTTTACGCTTCCTTTCGGTAGTTTATGGAACCAATCTGATGCAATTTCTCCGAAGGATGAGGGGAATACTTTGCAAAGTAACGGCTCGTTCCCACTATATAATGCCACTAAATTTAGGTATAGTCCAATGTGAAAGTTGGGATCTGACTGACCATCATATATTTGGAACCTCGGCATACTAAATCTCTTTGGTGCTTCAAATTTGTCCAGTTCCACCAAGAATGGTGTCTTCGGCTTAACCGGGGAAGTTACCTCGACTTCAACATTCTGTTTCCTCTTGAGGTAATCTCTCAAGTCTTCTTTACTCCTCCCTGGAGCTCGGCTATCTTTGGACTTCAATGTTTTTGGCACACTACTTTCAGCCTCGTGGTGGGCTCATTTTGATCTCTCTCCATGTGTTGTGTCAAAGCAGAACGCCTGCCCTTGAACATGCCGATGTTCTTTGGGCTCTGGGTCCTTCGTGTGATACGTTCTTTGGGACTCCTCTCGTCTCGGCTCCTCTCGTTCGACTTTGCTGGAAGGTCGGTGAGAGCACCTTCCGCTCCTGGTGTGCTGAGGGACTTCGAGGATTGTTTTTCTTCCTCCCGTCTGGGTATTAGTTGTTGGCATCGGCGTATCCTGCAGCGGGTATGGTGGCTGCATGACATTGTTTTGCATCATGAAGTTGACGACCAACTATAGGTCTGCCAACTTGTTTGCCAATTCTTTTACTTCATCATCTCTCCGTAGGCACCTATCCCTCCATACCTGAAGGTTATCTTCGTTATAGTACTTGCCTTGGTCTGTCCTCTTCGAAGTGTCGCCCTCCTGGCCGACGTCTTTCTCTCCGTGGCCCTGGTCATGAGTTTCTGCATTGTGGTTGTCTCCTTCAACGTCAAGGTCAATTGGTCTGCCACTCCCAGCAGGAGTGTCGGTCCCAATGTTTTCCTTTTGTCCGTTACTGGCCATCTATTCTTCTAAGTTCCCACAGACGGCGCCAAATTGTGTGAGTGATTTTCTGATCACACTGCCCATTTAGTAATCAACTAGAGAGCACCGGCAGAATAGGTGGCTTCAGCTAACCTGTAACAGAAAGAAAAGGCGTCGGCGGTGGCTCTTCTACCCGGGGGCACTCCGACGATCAAGTCAGTATATCTCTCAAAGATAATCAAGTGCTAAACTCACTACTCAAAGCATAAAAATTGTGTACCTTAGACCCACGGGGGTGCCTCTCTTTTATAATTTACTTAATCCCAGTCCCAACAGAAGCCTGACTTCCATGAACTCCAATTAAGTACTTACTTTGGACTCTTCAAGAGATAAAGATAAACTCTCTAAGAGCTTTATCCTTATCTTTGGCTAAGTTTCCTCTTCATTCTAAGACTCTTGTCCCTTATCTCTTATCTGCTTCTCTCGGATTCCGATATCTTCGGAGATAACCTCGGCCTTGTTGAGATCACCTCGGCGTTATGACCAGGACACGTGGCACCTCGGCTGACACGTCGGTGTCACCTTGCCACGTGTTGGTACTCAGAAAATATATCCTCACATCTTTATATTCTAGTAAAGGATTGGATTATCTCAAGTAGGGGTGCGCGCGGTGCGGGTCGGTGCGGTTTCAGAGAAAAATAGAAATCGTATGGCGGGTGACGGATTGATAAAAGTGCCACTAGAATTTATCATTTTCCTTATAAAAAACCGGCGGTTTGGTTGGCAAATAATGGCGGATTTGCCTTGGTGGTTCGGGCGGATTGGCGATTTATAAAAAATATAATTCAAATTACAAAACTTAAATCAAAGAGTAAAAAAAAGACGAGAGATACCGTGATGTTAAGCATCTTGCGAAGCTTTCTTCTGATGCAGCAAGTGTAGCAACAATATGATAATATCAACGACTATGATATCAGTTCATTATAAGCATCTGTAGAAGCTACAATGATCAAATACAATACATATCATTCAGGGTTTACAATATTTTGAAAATGTTTACTGTTGAAAAGTATTTAGATTGAAAATGAGCTGATGCAAGTTTGCAACATGGCCAGAAAAAAATAAGATTGAAAAGTGAATTGGAATTCAACTTTATTTTGGATTACTGACATCTTGAATTCCCCTCGAGCAGTAATGAAATATTATATTCTAAGGTATAGAACAACAAGAAAACTTAAGTAAAAAAGAATTTTTAGAATCTTATAAAATATGATTTAATAGCGGTGTAGGTTGGTGCGATTTGGAAGAAAAATAGAAACCGGTGGATTGATAAAAGTGTCACTAGAATTTATCATTTTTCTTACCAAAAACCGGCGGTTCGATTGGCAAATAATAACGAATTTGCCTTGGCGGTGCGGTTCGGTGCGGTTTCGACGGTTTCGGCGGTATTATGCACACCCCTAATCTCAAGTTGGTTATTTAATTTTAAAAAGCGTTTGAATTTAGTAGACCTATTTTAGAGTGATCTCGATAATTTGAACCGTTTACTTTGTAAGACTCGATAAGTAGAATATTTATATAAAAAATAAAACTGATCAGATATCAGTAATTATATGTTTAAATCAAATTCGTTTTTAAAAAATGAACGATAATTATAATTTTAAAAATAATTATCTATTTTTGTAATATAAATATGATTCAAATGTCTAATTATCTTAATTTTTTGTATGAATATTCTACTAAATTAATATAAAAAAGTTACCAGTTCAAATCATTCACTTTCAAAATGGACCCAACAAATTTAACCCTCTCAAGTTTAGATGATCAAAAGTGGTGCACAACTTACGCGGTCTTATAGGCTAATAGACCTGTTTGGTAGAGCTTATAAGCTACTTATTTTAATTTTTAGCTTAATTTAAACTAAAATATTATATTTGGTGCAGTTTAAGTTAGCCAGTTTATAGCTTAAATCAAGCTATTTCTCAGCTTATCTCAAAAGCTGATCAGGGGGTGCGTAATTTTTTTATTTCAGTGCGCAACTTGTGTGAGGGGGTTGAAATTACTTAAATGCCCTCGCCAATACACAAATATTAATATTAATATTAATTAAAAAATAAAAAATTGTATATTTTTGAAGAAAAAGAAAAAAATCAATATTAATTGAAAAATTAATTGGTATGTATATTTCTGAAGAAAAATAATAAAAAAATCAATATTAATTAAAAAATCAATATTAATTGGTATTAATTATTAATAAATTAATATTGTATACTTTTGTAATGAATTAATTATTAATTGATACTAATTAATAACAATTGTTGATTGTTAATATTAATTGATACTAATAAAAATTAAATATTAATATTAATTTATACTAATTAATAATTTTAGTATTAATTGAGACTAATTAAGCCATTAATTGATACTAATTAAGCAATTAATTAATACTAATTAATTTATAATGGAAAATAATTGTGACAATAATACTTCCATTCATTTTTAGGAAATGTATCAATTTTTATATTAATTGATACTAATTAATACTAATTATATTAACTTTTATTAATGAAAATTAAAACTAAAAAAAATGACAAAATAATCATTTTTATATCATATAAGAGTAGAAAGGACAATTATACAGTAAAAAACTATTTTACAGCTTATTAACTAAACATTACTCTGTTGCTTAAATTCATAATCTCATAGCTGCACCTAATAGGTTAACAGCTTATGTTCACAGTTATAAGCCATAATCTGTTAGTTATAATCTGTAATTACTTTTCCATAACTTTACTAAACGGGACCAATGTTGGCCCCCCGGCTCCTTCCTTCACATATCTAATGCTCTATACTTACTTTGGCTATATCCCTCTTATCCATTTATAAATGTGTTACTACTATATACTTCATCAATCTCATTTTGTTATTTCACTTTTTATTTTATTTTATTTTATTTTTTGAATGTTCTAAAATGAACTTTCATTTTGAAAAATCAATAAATAAAACTTCGTGATTTTTCCATTTTGCTCCTTTTTTTGGAATTAAAATAATAAGTTAAAAAATTAAATTACAATGGGTCAAATCAAATTACACATTGATAGTTTTAAATGTTAGAATTGATTTCCTGCCACCCTAAGTAGAGCAATTATTAGGGGTAAATTTAAAAATTTGGAAATATAATATTACAATAATAATTCGTGTGTTTAATTTGAGTTTTTTTAATTAAGTTTTTTAAAAATTGAATTTTTTGATTTCGTATTTTTTTTTTTGTTTTTAGTGAATTTTTTTAAAATTTTAAACATTTTTTTTTCCTGTTTTAGATGCACCTTACTTAGATGTATCTAAAAAATAAAAAAATTGTGAAAAATATTTTTTAAAAATTAATAAATATATAAAAATATAAAAAATGTACTGAATTCTTATATTTTTTTGTATTTTTGATATTTAGTGAATTTTTTTCACAATTTTTTTACTTTTTAAGTATATTTATGTTAAGTAGGTCTAAAAAGTAAAAAAAAAAAATTGCTTAAAATATTAAAAAAATTCAATAAAAACAAAAAAACACAAAAAATAAGAAAGCAAAATTTTTTAAAAAATATTTTTAAAAAACTCTAATCAAACGAAGTGAGTGATTTTTTTAAAATTTAAATTCCAAAAAAAGACTACTCATTAAGACGGAGGGAATATATTACTTTGACTATATCACTCTTATCCATTTGGCTATACACTTTGGCTATATCACCCTTATCCATTTATATATATTACTAATTTATTAATGTTCACATGGAAGGTCACAAACCCAAAGTTTGTTCACACATCTATTGCAATATGGTAGTGAGAGCGCTAGGTATAGAGCTCTAAACATGTAGCATTGAAAAAAAAACAAAAAAACAAAAAATCAAAAAAAAAAAACAAAAAATAATATAAAAAAAAAAGGTCACAATATCACATCACATAGTGGGGGTTCAATATTAGAGATCTCTCTAAAGCTCTTCCTCTAGAGCTCCAAACATATTCCATTGCCATATACTTACTTTGGCTATATCACTCTTATCCATTTGTATTTGTGCTACCAATATATATATATTACTAATTGTTGGAAATGGTAAAAAAAATCTGAGTAAAATCAAAAAAAAATTTCAAATTTGGTCTATTTTTTAGGTGGGTCCCGAGTATCGATTTACTCGGGTCAAAGTGGTAACGCGTTCTATGCCGCGTTGTGATTCACGTGGTATATTTGGTTGCTCAAAACCATTACCGAGTGAATGTGAAATTGAAGCCAAAGTGTGCTCCATGGAAATGGAGTTATGGTGGAAATTCCTTAAGGTTGTAAATTGGCTTGTCCCACATTGATTTGGTGGGAAGTTTTGAAAGGGTTTATAAGGCTTAGGGTGAGAACTTGGGGTGCCCCAAGGGGTACCCAAGTGTTTTAGAGGGAGAGGTTATGGGCAAAATGGGCTAGACCCCATTTGGACCAAAAATCACACACACGCATGACGGGGCTGGGCCTGGGCTGGGCTTGGGCGCGGATTGTGGTTGGGCTTCTAATCTTTTTGGGCCAAAAACATTTGAATTTAATTTTATTTTTGGTAAAATAAAATCAAGAATTCAATTAAACTGATTTGGATTTTCTGTACATCTAAACAGGGCCCTTCCCGTTTTCAAACAGAATTAAACTGGTTTGGATTTATTGCTCATCCAAACAGAGCCATTCCCTTTTTTATCTGTTGATTTATAACCCAACAGATTCAAATCTGTTTAATTTTGAAACTAACAGGTTTCATACCTGTTCAATTCAAAACCAAGAGTCACCTTTACATTTATAAATAAGACTAGCCTCCCATTTGGATTTTACTCGAATTTTCGTACTCCATTCTCTGCTTTAAATCTCTGCATTTTGCTATATCTTTTTCCTGAAAGAAAGAGTGTAAACACTTTGTGTGTTCGATGAACGATTAAATTGTAGTGCTGCTTTTATTCGTTGATAAGATCATTTTATCCTGGGTGATAGACGTCCAAATTCTGTAAGTACGTGGAGAGGACGAATCTGTCTTAAGGACACAGTGTTAAACACTGGACTTGATCAGAAAAGTTATCAAATAAATTAACCAAGTAAGTTGTTTAATTTTATTTTGTTTTTTATTTGTTTATTTAATCAGATTTTATTTTTGTTTTTTGTAACAAAATAAAATCTGTGTTTTATTATTTATTTATTATTTCGAGTTTGATTTTTGTAATCAAAACAATTTCTCTCATTTTCTTTATTTCTTTAAATTCTAATTGTTGTTGTGTACACAATAGAATTAAATCTTTAATACAGTGAAGATTGTCCAACAATCTTAAGACAGATTCCTTTTTGAGTATCTTCATTGTATTTAATTTTTTGTGTTTTCAAATTAATATTCTGGTTGGAAAAACAAATAGTGATTTTATGCTATTTGACAGATAGTAGTAATATACTGTCTCTTTTCTTTGACAACAACTAGTAGTACGATACTGGTGTCATTAACAATTCAGAATATTATTTGATATTACAGAAAATTCTTGTGATATTTTATTTTTCTAGTTTTAGTAACAAGGAAAATAAAATTATTTTGTTGTTATAATTTTATTTTCTGGTTTTAGTAACTAGAAAATTAATTTGTGTTTTATTTTTTTCTGATTTTTGTAATAAGAGATTATGGCTACTACAACTGAAACTGCATCTGGCAGTGGTACTCCTATTATTACACCTACTTCGGTCCCTATCCAGAACCATGTTTCATGTACCAATCAATCATGGAAGAAAAATCGGAAAAATTTAACGGTACCGAGTTTAAGAGATGGCAACAGAAGATGATGTTCTATCTTACAACTCTTAATTTGGCCCGGTTTCTCCATGAAGAGGCTCCAGCACTTAAAGAGGGTGAAAGTGATCGGCAAGTTGTTGCCGCTATAGATGCTTGGAAACATTCAGATTTCCTGTGCCGAAACTACATCCTAAATGGCCTTGACATATGTTGTATAATGTATACAGTCCTCTGAAAACAGAAAAAGAATTGTGGGATTCTTTGGAGAAGAAATACAAGAGAAGATGCCGGCACGAAGAAATTTGTCGTCGGTAAATTTCTGGACTTTGTTATGGTAGACTCCCAAACGGTAATATCTCAAGTTCAAAGTTTTCAAATAATTTTTGCATGATATTCATTCAGAAGGTATGTCTCTAGCGAGTCATTCCAAGTCGCTGCTTTAGTGAAAAAGTTACCACCTGCTTGGAAAGATTTCAAAATTATTTAAAACATAAATGCAAAGAGATGACTATGGATGAAATTGATTGTAAGATTACGAATTGAAGAAGATAACCGAAAGGCTGAAAAGAGGAATGGAAAAAATCCCATTGAGTCCAAGGCTAATGTGGTAGAACAAGTTCATAAACACATAAAAAAGAGAAAGTTTTACTAGAGATGGTCCTAACAAGGCAATAGTAGCAAGAAGTTCAAAGGAAAATGCTATAACTGTGGCAAAACTGGACATCGAGCTTCTGACTGCCGCCGCCCTAGAAGGATCATGAAGTACAAGTAGAAGACCACCATTCAGGCCAATGTAACAGAATTGGATTACATCTCTGACGGAGTGAATGACATCAACCTCTTTGCTGTGGTGTCTGAGGCTAACTTGGTTGGAAATCCCAAAGAGTGGTGGGTTGACACTGGGAGCAACTCGTCACATTTGTGCGGACAAGAAAATGTTCACTACCTACAATGAGGCTGCAAATGGTGAACAACTTTTCATGGGAAATTCTTCTACTTCTACTGTGGCTGGACAAGGGAAAGTGTCTTGAAGATGACATCAAGGGAAAGAACTGACCCTCAACAACGTACTGCATGTACCTGACATCCGGAAGAATTTAGTTTCTGGTCTTTGTTAAGTAAAAAATGGTTTTAAGGCTTATTTTTTAGTCTGATAAATTTGCATTAACAAAGAGTGGTAGTATGTTGGTAAGGGATACATGAGTGTATGGTCTCTTTAAGTTGATGTAATGAACAGTTGTACCGAAAGTTGTTATGAATAAGAATAACACATCTTTTGTTTATATTCTTGAGTCAATTTATGGCATGGTAAGATTAGGACATGTGAATTTTGATGCTTTGCGTAGATTAATTGGTTTAGATTATATACCAAAGTTTGAAATTAATCCAATCATAAATGTGAAATTTGTGTAGAAGCGAAACTACTAAGGCTCCATTTAAATCGGTTGAAAGGAAAACCGAACCTCTAGAATTAATTCATACTGATGTATGTGATCTAAAATTTATTCAAACTAGAGGGGGCAAAAAGTATTTCATAACTTTATCGATGATTGCACAAGATATTGTTATGTTATTTACTTAGAAGTAAGATGAAGCCTTAGAAATGTTTAACTCTACAAAACGAAGTTGAAAATCAACTTGGTAAAACCATTAAAATGGTTAGAAAATGATAGGGGTGGTGAATATGATGCACCATTAAATGAATTTTGTGCACAACATGGCATTATTCACCAAACTACAGCCCCTTATTCTCCACAGCAAAATGGAATTGCTGAAAGGAAGAATAGAACCCTAAAATAAATGATGAATGCCATGTTACTAAGTTCAGGTTTACCACAGAACTTGTGGGGGGAAGCAATATTGTCTGCTAATTATGTTCTTAATAGAATACCCCACAAGAAAACCAACAGCACTCCTTATGAATTGTGGAGAGGTCGACCACCTTCCTACAAATACTTAAAAGTGTGGGGGTGTTTGGCAAAGTTGAAGTTCCTGTTCCCTAAAAGACTAAGATAGGACCAAAAACAATAGACTGGTGTGTTTATTGGTTATGCTCAGAATAGTAGTGCATATCGGTTTCTGACTTATAAATCAGAAATACTGATATAATGTGAACACTATTATAAACTCAAGGAATGCTGTGTTTTTTTGAACATGTCTTTCAG